>VZTJ01002050.1:201268-232456 GCA_013397795.1 Orthonyx spaldingii | reverse complement strand
TTTTTTTTTTTTTTGCCATGAAGTCCTCTATGATTATAAGAGCAATTTCTCTACACCTCCTTAGGTACCTCTTTGCTTACTCAGATTTTACATTAGCATAAGAAAATCGGCTTCAGTTTTATTATTCTTTCTCTGAAGTAGAACAATATAATTTCCTTTGGATACAAACCTAGTTCTTAGCAGTAGTCCCCTGTGAAAACCCAGGTTTTGGAAGAAGTCATTATGTTGCAGATAAACTTATATGCATACAAAGTGACTTTTCTCCCCAGTCTTTTTAGTCCCAAAAAGAAAACAGGATGTCAGTTTTCGTATATCCTGTTCTGCCCTGAACAGATGAGACCAACATAAAACATGAATGAAAACACGTCCTTGCAGAAATCTGTAATTAAACTAGACTTCAGTCCTTGATGAGCAGATCATTTAAATTAATTGAATAAAAGATTAAAGTATTACTGTGAGACAAGGTGAAAGGATCAAAGTACAGTTTTCTGTGGCTATGTTGATAATAGATGAAACTTAAATTAGCAACATACACAGTAAGACAAAAGGGAATGAAAATAAGTGAATTTCAAAATAATTCAATTTAAATATATGCATTTTATACGTTTTATGGCACTGTCCAATAATTTATTTTAAAAGTTGTTGTTCAAACTAAAATTCACATAAATCAATCTTCCAAAATTACTGAGCTAAAGAACCACTACATTCACTAGTATCCTTTAGGAGTTAAATATGTTTTCTGATCCCTTCTTGATTTTTCATGTTGGAGATACTCAGGCATCTTCTGAATAAACTTTCAAAGAAGATATTTAAATTCTGCTGAAGAAAAACAATGGATTTATTTTAAATTTATCTGTCTATAAGCGGGAACAAAATCACACCCATATATTAAATTCATTCATGAAATATGTTCCTGAGGCCTTCAGGTTAGTAAATATTAATGGACAGAAAATCTTTGCAGTGAGGGTGATGACACACTGGAACAGGTTGCCCCAAGAATCCCCCCAAGGGATCTTCATCCCTTGAAGTGTTCAAGGCCAGGGTGGATGGGACTTTGAACAACCTGGTCTAGTGTAAGGTGTCCCTGTGGCAAGTGGCAAGCTGCCTTCCAATCCAAAGAATTCTATATCTCTGTACTTCTATGACATGTACAGAATCAATGCTCTAACCACTGAGATACTGAGTGATCTGTGTTGAACTGTGATTCAACCTAGATATTATTCAAGTTGGTTTTTTTTTTTAAATAAGTCCAAAAAAGCGGTGCATTCCCATGAACAAAAAAAAGTATTTGAGAAACCTAAACTAATTTCTCTTTCACTGAACTAGTATTAGAACATATGTGACTGAAACTAGCCCCATATTGTTATCTTGAATCATACAGAAAATAAATCCTGAGAAACAATGGGAGGTTATGCACTGGGATTAAGATTTGGTAACTGTGAGCCAGATGAAGTAACAGCTTGACTAGAAACAAGTCTTTGAGGTAATCTAACCACTCTTTATTGACTAATGTAGCTAGAAGAAACCTTAGAAGAAAGTCAATATTTGTAAAAGAACAAAGCTGAAGATCATAACATACCTGTGACTGAATTTAAGGGAAAAGCCAAGGAGCTGGAAAGGTTTTCATGTAATGTTTTTGAGCAGTAAATAAAATTACGACCTTTTGCCTTGAATTTGAAGGTGATGGTTTGCAAGTGAAGCAGCTACTATCCTGTTATGAATAGCTGATGTCTTTTACACAGATTTTTTAAACAAATGTTAAAAAGTGCTGCTTGGCACGTATCAGTGAATCACATTTTAATCCTTCAGGGAAATAATAGATATAAAACTAGCACTTTGACACAAACTTCCAGTTTATTTCCCACTACCCTTTAACAAATCAGCAAAGTGAACCTTAAAATAACATTTACAAAATCACATTATGACCCGCACTTTTTGCTTTTCTTCATGCAATGAAACTATTTTGAAAGCCAAGGTTATTTTCTTTACTTTTACTTTTAAAAAAACTGTTCATATTTCATTTGTAGTATATTTACTGTCTTTCACTTCCAGTACCCCTGGAAATATATCTGTAATGTCTCACGGAAATAGACTCAAGTGTATTCCGCCTGTCCAAACTGGCCCAACATGGCATAGCTTGGATTCAAAGCCTCCTATGCTGCCAGCATAATGATACACTTGAGAAACTGGGCTAATTATCTTAATCACACTGACATCCAATGTAACAACACAGTTTTGGACTGAAGTGGGATTGCACCATGCCATTTTGGAACATGAGCACTTGTGTTTGGGATTGTCTGCAAAAGTATGTATGTATGTATGCATACAGGCATAAAAAATGAAGATATCACTCTCCAGTGTCCTTTTATCTTTGAAGGGACGATGACAGAAACTTGTGGCAGTGACCCAGTCAGTGGCTGTGGTCACTGAGAGTGAGGGACAATCTGCCACGCCTGCCTTTTCCATGTGGATCAATGAAGAAACTAGATGGTTGAACTATTCCCCTCAGCACAGTGAGTCTGAGGGGGATGGGGAAGGCAGGCATGGGTAGTTTCCCACCACTCATAGGTGTCCATTAAGGTTCCATCTCCTCCCCCATCCCCTCACAGTTATTTTAAGATTCATAAGTTTCCCGAAAGTTCTGTTACCAGGTTCTGTTGATTGGTTAAGTTAATGTATTCCACCCCTTTTTTTCCCCATTGGATGTTCCCCGATTACGTGTTATCCCCCTATTGGTTTATTCCCTTGTTCCTCCCCTTGGACTGCCCCTTTTCTTGCCCCTTTTAAACCCCTGCACACCCTCAGATCCCAGCTCTTGGTAGCATCCCCCCTTTGGTTCTCAATAAACTGGAGTTGCTGCTACTTTGAGTCTTCCCGGTCCTTCGCAGCCGAGCTGCTACACTGTCTCAACTGCTGCTGCCAGCTCCCCTGGATGAGCTGTGCCTGCTTGAGCTGTTGCCATGAGACCAAAATCTGCTGAGCCTGAGTGCTGCAGAGGTCCGGCAGAGAGCCAAGCTTAGAAGGTCGCACTCAAGCCACCGGGCAGCTTGAAAACCGGCAGTGGCCGGGCAGCGACAGAAACTGACCACATCTTTTCAGAAAAGAACCATAGCATCTTTCATATCTTTCACACAATATTTTCATTAGTACTCCCAGAATATCTTTTCTTTTCTTTACATGAACAACAAAATTTTCATTGTCTTGAAATGCTTGAGGAACCTTCAGGTTACTTTCTGAAAGTTTACTCTATGAATGTTTGTGTAACTATTTTTCAAGTTAAATTCTTTTACTTTTTTTGTTGTTTTCTTAAATTTTTCCGAAGTTCATTACCTTATGTTTCTCATTCTCCTTCATCTAAGTGAATGGAATAGTTAATTCGCATCTAATCTTCTGCAGGCTGGATGCCTCATCTCCCATGTGTAACTATTTGGCTTTAAGAAGCAATATCACCTCTCTTAGGCACCTCTTGACATGTATAGGCCTACAAGAATACCTAAACCCTTGCTCCTTGGGGCATTTTATTGCTGAAGTATACCATAAAAGTCAATAATATAAAGAAATTTCTTCTATTTTTTTCTTTTTTTTCAAGCAAATGCTGTTAAATGTATACATCAATATTATGGACCAGAGATTAAATTTATTCACTTAGGAGATTCTGAACTGTAGTCTAGCCATTCAAAGTGTTTAAAATTTTTCTTTTCTTCATTAAGAAAATTATACATCAGTGAACAACACTGGAAATAAAACAGAACTCTTTGAGGTATGACAGTGAATGATCTTCTAGTTTGGGAGCATATTACTAATAACTATTGGAAGAATGCTTTTTCCAACCAATTATGCATTTCTCCTGCATGGATTTTATTTTCATCATATATCTTTTAATTTAGATGTCAAACTGAGTGAGAAATTAATATTCTCGTTTGACAGATATCATAATTAACAATTTTGTGTAGATGCTTTTGTTACAAGCTGCTCAATAGAGAAACAAGAGTTTAGTTCTTAGTGAAATGACATCTCCCCAGTACTTGGCATTTATTTGGGTCCCCTGCAGCCACAGCAACTGTGCCTTTTTTAAAAAAATTAGTTCAGTTCAAGCAGAAATTATTTTTCCTGTCTCTTTTGAGTGGGATTAAAATATCAGCACTTCAGAGCATTGGAATTATATTCTATGCAAAATATTTTAGAATATAAAAAATACTTCTTTTCAATATTTAAAACAAAAAATGATATCTTAATGAAAGTTTAAAAATATCATTTTCTGCTTCTGAAAAGAAAAAAGTCATCAGAATTTTCTTTTTTACAATGCATATATTTTTGAGAGAGGGAGAGGTATGTTAGTTAATTTCAACTCTAATGAATGGTTTTCAAACACCATATTAATTATAATTGCCATTAACTGAGAAAAGTCTAATTCTGCAAATTTAAATAGGATGAGTGAGTGCACCAAAGGATTTAATAAAGCCAATATAACCACTCCTGGTTATCAAAAAGAAGAGACATTATTATTTGATAGAGTTTATAAATGACTACCATTTCAGACATAAACAAACACTTCAAAAATTCTTGAAGGTATGTTTCAGCAGACCCTGTGAATTTGCACACTTGTAGCCCAGTCATTTGATCCTTAATAGATGCTTTCCCTGCTTTAGCTTGGATGTTAACATCAGTCTTACTACATTTCTATTCTTATCAGCTGTAGTCCTCAGAAAAGTTATAAATTCAACATTTAAGTGCTTTCCACAATTGTGAAGGTCTTATGTTTCTCTGGCTTCTGCGCATTAGTCTGTCAGTTTTTGTATGTAGATACATTGTGATATTTCCTACCTGCTTAGATAAAACCGTCATTCATTTTTGGCCAAATTTATTCATTTATTTACTTAGGTTATAATGGAGAACCTTTAGTCCTTACTGTGTTTTATTCTTTTATATATACAAATTCTTACTATGTTCTTTATACTATGTTCATATACTCTCCTTTAAAAATAGTATTCATATCTGCCCTCAATTGCTTTACTTTCTAGACATCTTAAGTAAGAAGGTTCTTTTAGTATATGTGTGTGCATAGTATTTTTCTGAATCAATATTTAGCAACTTCTGTTATGTATTGAGCCTTTTCACCAAAACTGTTTCCTAGACAGTAATTTCAAGTGGTTGTAATCAATGTTATTTGTGACCAAATAATGAAACCATCAATGCTTTTCAGGAAGTTATTATGCAACACATTTACGACTATGTATTTTGGCTACGTGCAGTTTATATAGAATTATAACATCACTTCTTTTTGAGACAGGACAGGGACAAATCTACATTATTGATCCTGGGTGACTCTTTCAATTTCACCTAGAACTTGCATAAAAGTATCCCTCTTTGATATTCGTTTGTTTGGCATTTCAATACCAAGATATGCAGTAGCAACCCCTTCAAGACTCATGTGTATACTAATGCACAGTTTTATCTGATATTCTAAAACTTCAGATCCTTCCTGAGTGTCACCCATATTGTGGTCGTTCTACTCATTGCTGTCATTCTAGTAACTTTTGAAATATGTGGGGGATTTCCTAGCCCTTTATTTTCTCCACAAGAGTTCTTGGCTCTCAGTAATCTGTTGCCCCTACACATTTTAATGCTGTTATGAAATTGTCTTTTTTGTTTTGTTTTTAAACTGTTTTTTTCTTGTTTGGTTTGGTTTTAAACTGGTTTTAAAGATTTACATTTTAAAATATTGGCTCTTTAGACCTACTTCTGTGGTAATATTTTGTTCTTTGCCAGAATTTGCCCAACAAAGAAATAATTGTTTCTGAAATAACAGTAAACAATAAAAATCAAGTTACATGCTTATCATTTTCTAAATCTGCTAGTAATTTCCTGTTTTCCAGTGTTAGCATGTGGATTTGATTCAATACCATATTATAGTGGTCCAATACTCATAACAAAAATACATCATTCTATGTCCCATTTTATAGATTTAAAAAAGAAGAAATTAGCTTACTAAATTATTAAAAAAACTCCAGCCATAAGGTATCAACAAAATGATTGATGAGACTGCAAATTAACCACAGATAATTTCAGCACTAAGTTTGTATTTTGCTTTTTATGATGCAAAATTGTAAAACATTATTTATGGGAACAAAATAAGAAAGTAAGAAAGAAAAAGAGAAATACTATAGAACAATAGAACTACTGAAAGCATTATTGATTTAGTGTTTTGCCATTAATATTGTGTGCCAAATAGCAAAAATTGCAAATTAAATTGTAAAATATTGTACTGTGTATGGCTATAATAGAGTTAAATTTCTTTATAAAACTTCATATGTTGCTGTGTTAGATTAGATAGATTTTTTATCCAAAAGAATACTGATAACACACTAATGTCCTAGTTTTTGCTGAAGAGTGGGTACAACAATAAGACCTACTTTTTGCTCACCCTGTCACCCCAGTGAACAGATTAAGAGGTGGAAAACAGTCAGGGAATGGGCATAACTATGCAGATGAGTCAAACAAATCAAAGAGATATTTTCTACCGTATAACATCCAGGTGGGAATGACCAGGTACCTCCCCCAAGGTGGGAGAGGGGCAAGCTTGACATTGTCTCTTGCAACAGACTGGATCTGTTGCATCTCTTTGCACCATGGGCAGTGCTCTGGTGCAAGGCCTCAGGAATCAGTCTTGGGGTACTTCGGGGGTCTTTGATGGATTGCTTTGTTGCAGTTTCTTTATGCAGTTTTGCCATAATGTGCAAAAAGCCCTTTATAAAATTTTTTTAAGCCATTAAACATAACATTTTAGTCTCTCACATCTTTAAAGATCATGCAGTTCCAACTCCCCTTCCAGGGACATTTTCACTAGATCAGGTTGCTCAAAGCCCTGTCCAACTTGATCTTGAACTTTTCAATGATAGGGCATTCACAGTTTCTCTGAGAACTTTGTTCCATCACTCTCAATGTGAAAGTGTTTCATCACTCTCAATGTAAAAAATTTCTTCCTTATCCAATCCAAATCTACCACCTCTCAGCTGAAAACCATTGTTCCTTTTCCTGTCACTACAAATGCTGGCAAAAAGTCTCTTTTCATTTTTTCTATAAGTCTACTTTATTTATTCAAACATCACAATCAGGTCTCTCCAGAACTTTGTCTTCTACAAGCTGAACAGTTACAACTCTCCCAGTCTTTTCTCATAGGAGAGTTTCTCCATGCCGCTAATAATTTTTGTGGCCCTCGTCTGGACTTGTTTCAACAGGTCTGTGTCTTTTTGCTCCAGACCTGATCGCAGGGCTTCAGACCTGGATGCAATACTCCAGGTGGGGGTTTTACCAAAGCAGAGTAGAAGGGGGATACAAGTTCCCTTGACCTGCTGGCCACACTTTATGTGAAGCCCAGAATACATCTGGCTTTCTGGTCTGTGAGTACACATTGTTGGCCTTCATGGATTTCATGGGCTGCCTCCTCAATCCTGTCAAGGTCCCTCAAGATGGCATCATGTCCCTTAGGCAGATCCGAATCCGCTGTGCCACTCAACTTGATGTCCTCTGAAAACTTGCTGAAGATGCACTCAATCCCATTTCCTATGTCATCAACAAAGATATTGAACAATACTGGTTGCAATACAGAGCTTTGAGGACACCATTAACTACTATTCTCCTTTTGGACCCTGAGTCATTGACTACAGCTCGTTGGATATGGCTGCGCAGCCAATTTTTCATCCATCTAATATTCCACTCATCAAATTCACATCTGTTTAATATATAGACAAGGATATTGTGTAGTAATGTGTAAGCTACTGTCATCCACCTCAGTTATGTTGGAGTGTGATAGATATCTACATCCCACTATAGTCAGTGAAGATTTTGTTTGTACAATCAGTGAAGCTTGGACAAATTTTCACCTGACCAAATATACAGGAATATTTTAGGATAAGTGGAATGGACTTCTCAATTTCATTAACTACAGTGAGAACTCTGGACACCCAGCTTGCAGACAAATTCCCAGCTTCACAAACTGAATTGCACGTATGTGTAATCTAGTGTTCAAGTGTATTTCTGATGCTTAGGTAGTATGTTTTGTGTAATGAAGTTTGTTTTACTTACAGAATGTTTTCTGTTATTCATAATGATATTCTCTCCCCGAAGTGTTTCTGCAGATTTAAAATTAATATAGCTAATGTAAAACCTGTACAAAAATCACTTAAATTGACTATATAATTTTGCTGAGTTAACCATTTCTTAAATTGTTAGATTATTCTTTTCAAGATATCTACTTTGCTTTAAATGTGTTAAGTGAACATATTTACAGAAATTTTGATATTCAAACTTTAAAGATTTAAATTTTATCTTTCTCCAGCTTGGAATGGGGGATTTGCACTACTAACACACATGGCTAAAAATGCTTTTGAGCCAAATATTGCACTTTTTCATGATAGAGCTGCAGATATTCCCCCTCCCGCCCAAAATCAACCAATGTTTCTGAGGTAAACCATTAAAGGATTGAAAAAAACTTTCCATAAAGTCTTCTTCTGTCTTATATAAAGACAGATCCTTCCTCCCCTATCCTTCTCTTCTTTATCTCTCCTCTGTTCTCTTTATTCCTTTCTTTTATCCAAAAGACAGAAAACTCACTTACATTGAGTAATTGTATATTTTAAGGAAATCATTCAAGAGCTGGGAATGAACTACACTTGTCTGTTGCATTCTACAGATATGATGAGCTGAAATGTGCCAGCTGTACAGCTTGTCCACAGCTGTTGTCTCTCAAATCTTTTTATAATATCCATTTTCTCTCCAACATTTACAAAGTTTATAACTGCAGAGAGAGTTGATCAAAATTATTCTAGTATGGAACACTACTAGTGTAATAGCTTTTAGTTTTAAGCTGTGCATAAGGGAGTCTATGCCAGAAATAATTCTTCACATAATGCTTAAGACAGCACAGATGTCTGTGTTTGATCTAAGAAGGCATAATTAAGGAGAAAATGCTGACAGAAATAGAGTATATGTACCACCAAGTAAATCAGGGGGGGAAAAAGTGTGCAGAGAAAGCTGAAATGCTAGTATTTGGGGAGGTTAATATGTAGTTTGACTGTAAACTGAAAGACCAATACAGAGGATGGAAAACAAACAAATGAATGAAACCAGACATTAACTAAAAATATACCACCACCAACAAAAAACCCCATTTGAATACCATTTGCTGATTGCAACTGAAACTTCTCCAGATAATTTTTTTGGTGTGTGAATATTTGTACTACCAGGTCACAGTAAACTGGAAGAAGAAAGCTTGTTCAGAATGCAGGTTAAATACAAATCAGTGTATGTTTAAATGTGTATACATGTATCAGAGTTTAAACTTCAGTGCTGAAACCACAACACTGTGAAATTTTGGACACATAGAGAAAGCAGCATACTCTCTCACCTGTACAAAGAGCATCTGTTTCCTTGCTTACTTAAATCTTTTTCATATCCCATGAGACCTATTGCACAGTCACAGCTGATTTGGCAGTTGCTGAATAGTTGACTTCTGTGCCAAAAATGTATGTAGTCTGACATGCTCCTGAAGTCCAGGGGGAACCAGACAGCTTGCCTTTGTCTATTATGATAAATAAATAAAAAAATAAAGCAAACCATGGACATGTCCCTGACTCTGAAATCTAAGGTGCAATGTATTCACTTTAATTCCTCTTATTTTGGGTAGTAGCCTCAGTGGCACATTTATACTAGAGATGCAGTTGGATTGGCTCAAAATCAAACTGGAAAGTATAGAGATAGGAAATACGTAGTGCTCAAACAGTATTCAAACTTTTCCTTTGTCTATCTTTTCTTCAGAAGTATGGCTATATACCCTGTGAGACTTTTGTTGCCTCACTGAAAACAAAGCAGCTATTGGGAGGAATGGAATAAAACCAGAGCACCGGCAAGGAGGATTGTAAATCACCCAAATGACCTTGCATCTCAAAATAACCCTTGATAGACCTGTGTGAACTGTGTGATCTGCATGGCTGGAGGCCAATGATCCTCTAGCACAGAACAAGTTTAACAGTGCCTCGGTCTCTGCTTGTGTACCACTGCCTAGGTGTTCCTTCAAGGATTCCCCAGTAAGCAAGGAAACAGATACTCATTGTAAGCAAGGCAATGGAAGTATGTTTAGTCTATGTTTTAGCTGTGTGTTTGTAGTTTTCTTGGCTGCTGGCCTATGCTGACTCATACATCAACTTTTAGAGATGTTACAACACACAAAATAGTAGAACCTGGAATAACTTGGTTGGTTACTAGAAATAGTGTCTGGTTTCTGTAAAGAATCATAGGATGGTCTGGGTTGGGAGGGACCTTAAAGATCTTCTATTTCCAATCCCTCCTGACATATATACGAGGATATATATATGGCAATATGAATTTTATAAATCTATAGAAACACATACATAGATATACAGGTGCAGAGAAACACATGAAATTATATAAATATACAGCTTTTTTCTTAAAGAGCTGGGGCTGGACAAGGTGATGCAGGCTCTAGTTTTTGTTTTCTAGTGAAATCTTCTTGTGGTCGACGAGTGAGAATTTCTCTTCTGCTTGAAAAACTTAACTGGGACTGCACAGCTAAGGAACGTTTTTGGAAAAAAGGATGAAATAAAAAAAAAGAAATATAGACTGTAGGGATGACATAACACATAAGGTCACTAGGGGGAAATTCAGCTCCTGAATTTCAGACAGCATTCTTTGGCATTCCAGAGGTACAGGATTCTTTCTTGCAAAGGTTTCTGTGGAAGGGTTTTTAGCAAGATCAGATGAGATTTACCAAGCTGACTCAAATGAATCTTAATATCTAGCTGGTCCACAGTCCTAAGTGACCAAGCATCTGCAGCATCTATTGTTATTATCTTAGAAGAACCACATAACTTCTCTGAACCACCATAACTATTTGCAAACGTCTGTTCTCTTTCACCATTTATAAATCTTCAGAAACACTTTATGCTTATTACTTACATGTATCAATACAGAGTTTGGTCAGTTCTGTAGCAGCAACTATGTGGGATAGTTTTTGGAGATGGTAAGATTTTCCACGGTAATCCTCACATTTAAGCAATTTTTAACCATCAGTTCTGTTATGAGGTTTTCTAAGGCACAGTAAGAAATATTACGTGTCTCAATATAAGCCATTAGAATTTCAAAAAATAATTATTAGTCAAAGTTATGAATTATTACAAATAATTATCACAATAAATTAAATTTTAAAATTATATCTTTCTTTTGTGTACAGAGAATAGAAATATTTCATGCATGATTTACAGTAAAAGTTTTAAAAGACACTCTTCAGAAAAAAGAAAGAAAAAATTAAAACATACAAGCAGCCCTCACAATTTACCTCTATTCATTTGAAAATCAAAAATATATACTTATACCTCAGTGATGAGTTTGGTTTTTCTTTTTAATGACATGAAGGAACAATTCAGAGAAAAAAGCATTTTTTGCATGAAGAACGAAGAAGTATTTGATCTATGCATGGCTGATCAAAGGTCCATGTGTATCTAATAAAATCCTCAGTGAAAAAATCAAAACCAATGAGAGAGTAATAAGACGCCAGATTTATAGAGGTTAGTCTTCTGAACATTCTTTGTTGTGCACTGATTTTATCAAAGAAGTTGAGGTTGACTTCCCCACTTCCAGTGGGCTGTCGATACTCCTTTACTGAACAGGTGAGACAGTTTAGATGTTTTATGTGTTTTAGCTAGTGGACATGTGTAACCAAGTGAATAAAAAAAATATTTAGCTGTGACATGAGGTTTATTTATATAAAGTGGCATACAAAGTGACAGAACTTTGGCTTGTTCACCTCCATAGCTTCACTCTCGGATTTCACATCAGCATGGCAACACAGGGAATACAGCTAATTACCTAGCTGAATTATGAAGTGGCTTTTGATAGATTTATCCTGGGAGTCTTGGTGGATGACAAGTGGACTATGAGCCAGCAGTGTGCCCTTGTGGCCAGAAGGGTCAATGATATACTGCGGTTCATCAGGAAGCGTGTGGCCAGCAGGTCAAGGGAGGAGATCCTGCCCTTCTGCTCAGCCCTGGTGAGGCCACATCTGGAGTGCTGTGTCCAGTTCTCATCTCCATAGTTCTAAAAAGACAAGAAGCTACTGGAGACAGCCAGCGGAGGCCACAAAGTCGATGAGGAGTCTGGAACATCTCTCTTATGAGGAGAGATTGAAGGAGTGAGGTCTGTTTAGTCTGGAGAAGAGAAGACTGAGAGGGGATTTCATCAACACAAAAATACCTAAAAGGAGGTGTCAAGAGAATGGTGCCACACTCTTTTCAGTGGTGTCCAGCAACAGGACAAGGAGCAATGGCTATAAACTAAAACACAAGAAGCTCCATCTCCACATCTCTATAAAACTCTATATCTTCAAAATATTTTTACTCCGAGGTATAAGCAATGTATTACATTACATTTATTTCAAAGTTATTCTGCATCTTTCATGCTTGAAAGAAGTTGCCAGCTTTGAGGAAATAGGTATTGTGATTAAAATAAAGTTACTGTATATTGACATGTAGAAAAATGTAGTACTTTGATATATACATTGAAAGATGAGGGAGACAAAAATGTGCATTCAAGCAAGATGTATAGATCAACAGTGCTTAGCTGATGAACTGAAAATGAGTGTTTCATATTTGGGGGGTAGCAAATTGCTTAGAATAAAAATTTAAACATGATTCTGTTACTTTTTATCACAGTGATTGCAACTTTTGATTACAATAGTCTTACAATAGTCCTACAATATTTATGTCTCATTTATTTCAATAAGAAAATCCTATGCATTAAGATTTTGTTGCAGACTTTAGATCTATTCATATGATCTCTAAGCTTTAAAATATCATTACCTAAAATGGAATTTATCCTTTAGTCTTTCCTAGCTCATAAAATGTATGTTTGGAAAAAAAGAAAAGTTCAGTGAAGTTTATATAGTTCCATGAAAGAAGAGGAATAGGTCCCATACAAATCTGCAAAGACTTCTTAAGGAGTATACCAATCAACTTAATCCAAAAGTTTCAGTAACGTTCTTAACTTCTTCATGTTTAAATGAGTCTCACAATGATGTATTTCTTTATCTGAGAATAGTCAAATGATACAGTCTTTGGAATAGCTGACTTAAAAATACAACAATAAGATTGTTGATTGAGTACTGAGCTATATAATCTTGTCTCCCAGGTACATGTTTCCTGTAAAGAAGAGAAGCAGGAACAGCATCTGCTCAGTGTACTGTCACTTATCCAGACTTTTGCTTGCAATGATTGGCCAGCCATTGTGTCTTCTGCACTGTCAAACTATTCTTTGTATTTGCAGCATTTTTTATTTATGTGACAATGATCTGTGTTGTTCTTTTCTACAAGTCACAAAATTTCAAGGAGTTGTGGGTCTATGTAAAACTCCTGTCCCCATGTCTGTTTGGAATTAATAAAAAACATCACAGTAGAAGAGAGCAGGGAAGAAAAAAGGCAAAGGCAAATTTTATAAAAGCTAGCTTTAATGGAACAAAGAAACAAATGAAAGAAAAAAAATCATTCCTATTTCCTGCAAATTGATAAGAACACAGTTGATTATTAGGCATTGTAGAGAAATAATACTTCTTCACCTTAGTTTCTTTTGGTAAACAAAATTAAAAAGACAAAAAAAATATAAAGCTTTTTTCTATCATTATAATTATAAAATGAGTAAATAAGCAATAGACAAGCTTTTGAATTTTAACCTTAAAACTTATCATTCTGTGAATACTAGAATTAAAACTAGGCTTTGTATAAATTTCAGTTATATACTTCCTTCAGTACTCAGAAACTAACTTGGTTTGCCTCAGCTGGTTGAGAGACCCTTGTGAAACTTGGCAGAAATTGCACAGGTTCAGAAGTTATTCATGGGAGGAGGAGGAGCAGTGGAGATGTAGAAAACTAACATATAGTTACAAGCACCCCCACGAAGTTATAGCTAATTCCTAATTCTCATTTAATTTAACAAAGAAGTGAAACCAAAAAAATAAAAACTGAAATTAAAAAAATCCCCCACAACCCACAACAGATTATAGTGATTTACCTGTACTTATTATCTTAGAACACCATGCAAAGATATCCTGCTGCCCATTGTGTGCTGTAACAGCAGTTGTTTCAAAGAGGTAAAGTCAGAATTAGGAAAAACAATTTCTTTTTCCTAACTGAATTATTGATCCATTATTTCTAATCCTACTCATTTAATCTTGTCAGAGGTGGAAAAAAAAATAGAAATCTGTCTAGTAGTACACAGAAAAAAAGAGGAGACATCTATGGCTTTGTGCTTTTGTACAGAAACATGATCTGTATTAGGTACATGCCTTGAGTACTTCTCCAGCCCCAAGGGAGTTTGAATTAATTCACAAATGAAAAGTTGTCGGAGTGTACAGTTGGAAAGGATTAGCTGAGTGAACTGAACTTCCACTCTTCATGCAGCAGTTGATAATGGAGTCTGTCAGAAGTGATGAGGAATGTTTCAGTAAGCGTCTATGTGCTGAAATATGCATAATATTGATCACAGTGATCACGTCAGCTGAATTTTTTTCAGATCTAGGGTGAAAGAGCTCATAAGAAAGAAAGGTTATCATTGAATAATCAACTGTTAGGGTACTCACTAGACAAGAATTCTTCTGTTCAAGTTTTAGACTGATAATTTAGAACTGAGTTTGAGCTTCAAATAATAAATATCTAAGCCTGTGCTAGTCAGCAAATATTTCCTTCATAACCAATAAAGAGAAATTTGCAATTAGAAAAGTGCTTTATGTTAATATGAAACAGATACCTAAAAACTTTATTAATCATACTCTGAAATTGTGTTTCCATTATCCATGGAGTTTGAGAGACATATTAAAAAAAAAAAAAATTAGGAGGTTCAATTTATGTTTCTATTCACTACTTCAATGTGATTTATCTTTTCTTCTGACCACTCCTTTTAAAATGTACCTATTTTGAAGCCTGTGTAAGCCCTTACTATCTAAACATTGGACTACCAAGTGGTACTGGTTCCCTGACATGCTTTACAAGCTCAGTTTTGAAGAAACACTGGAGATCAAACCAGATAATTTAAAGTTCTACACTTTAGAGAAGAGCTCCAGAGAAAATTAACAACTGTATATTTATGCAGCTCAATGACTTTTAAATAGCACTGTGACTTTTATTTATTTTTTAATAAGTGTGTAAAAGTGGTTTTTAATGCTGCACTTAATTCTTTCAGAATTGTTGTGTCTAAGAAAAACTCTTATATGTGCTCAGGAAAGCTGTATTTTTAGTAATTGAAGTGAAAATTTACATTGTAGCCATTCTGCAGTAATTTGTGACAAAGGAATGATATGCCTTGAAGGAATCCAACTACAGAAGGATAAGAGGTATATATGTAAATCTTCACTCCATATCGGAGAGTGACATTTCCTGATGACGTAAGAAATGTTTAAATATTTTCCTGTGACAATCATGGAATAAAAGTGCTCAGGGCCTCCTTCTAGTAAATAGAATTGGTGCTGGGGAATGAAATCAGCATCAAGCTGATGATATTGTCCACAAGGTCTGCCTTGCTGAAAGGGTATGTAAGTAAATGGCTCATTATGTATCTTTGCAGACTCCTTGAAGAGCCTTTTATGGAGATAGGAGTCTGCCCAAAGCCTATGTAAAGCTCAAGGAAGGCAAGTGCAAGGTCCTCCACCTGGATCAGGGCCACAAAAAATATCAGAGTACTGGAACACCTCTGCTATGAAGAAAGGTCAAGAGAGTTTGGGTTGTTCAGCCTGGAGAAGAGAAGGTTCTGGGAAGACCTTATGGTGGCCTCCTGATACTTAAAGGGGGCTTATGAGAAAGACAAGGACAGACTTTTTAATAGGACCTGTTAGAACAGGACAGCGGACAGTGGTTTTAAACTGAAAGGGGATAGACTTAGGTTGGAAATAAGAAATAATTTTTTTACAATGAGGGTGGTGAAACACGCTAACACCAGGTTGTCCAGAGAGGTTGTGGATGCCCCATCATTGGAAGAGTTAAAGGCCAAGTCAGACAGGGTATTAAGCAACCTGATCTAGTGAAATATATCTTATCTGCCACAACTGCCCATGGCAAGAGCTTTAGTCTGAATGAATATTGAAGGTCCCTTTCAACACAAACCATTCTATCATTACTCATGAAATCTCTTTATATTTAAGCACAAATATGAATTTAATTTGCCTCAAGGAGTAAAATAAAAATTCACCAACAGAACCCAGTTAGTCTGGGTATACACTGAAACACTGACATGTTTCAAAATAAGATGTAATCAAATGTTATCCAAGTTTTGTCCATTCTATACTCAGCTAAGACCTTCTCGTACTAGAATTTATATTCCATTTTTCAGGTTGTTATTCCTATATTCCATACCTCTCAACATATATAGGAGTAAAATGTTCATGCTCTAACAATGTAAAATGTATTTTAACTATGTCTGTAATTTTAGTTTTTATCCTTCTAAATAGAAATAAACTAGTAACATTTCTCTGCAATAATTGTATGGTGAGCTGTGGAAGGAGAATTTTTGTCAGAGATGCTGTGTACTGATGGTGCAGAACATTTCCAGAAATTAAAGAAAGTAAAGTCTTGATCATCTGATAATCCTTGAAAAGAATGTAATTGTTCAAACTTTCATTATAGGAATTTTTTAATGCTTCTGTGCCATTAATATATAGGATAACACAAGACAGCCTAAACATTTGCTCTCTACACAGTCTGAAAGTAATTGATGACAATTTTTTTATTTTTTAATTTTTTTTTAATTTAAGCATGCCTAGTATGAAAGTCAAGGTTTGGCCAGCATGTCATCTCCTGGAAGACTAACAACCATGCAATACATTTCAATTTCTAGAGAAATACTCCTCATGGAAAGAAAATATCCTTTACAATGTATATATTTTAAAGGCATATTTTGAAATTGATCATGATTAAAAGGAGCTAAGGACATGTAGGTATACTATATTAATATGAGTTAAAACTTTAAACACACCTCTAATTATTTCATTTTCCTGGAATTAGTTAAAATTAGTGTTTCTGAACTTAATTTTCAAAGGTGCAGTCTTTGTTTTTTCATCAGCATGTGTAACTTAAAGGTCAAAGTAAATGGAATTGTCTAGATTCTGTCACACACTTAACTTTTCCATTAAGTAAAATGAGCTTTGACTTTAGTGTCTTACCAATAAGCAGGTGCATTGCCCAGAAAATTTGAACAGAAAATTATTTAAAATGAGATTTTCTTATTAAAGTATGAGTTATATAATGCACCCTCATATAATAAGTTTGATTCAAAGTTAATGAAAGACCCCATAGAGGAGAAAAAGAAAAGACTGTCTCTCGGGGTTAAAATTAATTTAATGTTTGTTTAATGAAATTAGAATTTTACCTTTCTGATAATGTTTCTTCCTTTTAAAAACTGTTGTCATGACTGGAATTAATATGATATTAGATTAAAGATATTAATTTCAGGGAATTAATTCTCTCTTTTCAGTTTAATAAGGTTCAGTATATGCAACAGCTTTTAAGAAAGATGTTTTCCAATGAATTTTCAGGAGCTGATAATAAGAAATACTGGGTGATTTTATAGGTTATTTTTGTCTTTTATGGGGGTTTGTAGTCTGTTGTAGCTTCTGTATAATGAAAGGAAAAGAAAAAGAAGAATTCTCTTATTCAAACTAAAATGGTTTAAATCCCAAATCAGGTCTGCTTGATGAATTTCTAGTATAAAAGACATATTTACTTGATTACAAACAGCTGAAATGGCCATATGGTTGAACCATCAGCCAGGGAACAAAGTAATTGTCCCATGGATAACAATAGTGTGAACACTCTCTTGAAATATTCAGCATCATTTCCAAGTTTGAGGCATTTTGTCATGTGGTAATTTCTCAGTGGATTTTTCCTGGCTGCTACCTTATTAGTGAACATCACTGTGTTATTCTTTTCAGTGAAATTTCTTCTACCACAGGTATTCTAATTAAAAATCAAGGGCAGTACAAGAAAACGTTAGTTTCATACTGATTGTGTCTTAGTCTTATTGTTAGTATTTGTAGGGTTGTTCTTATGCTTCTATGCATTCCACATTCATTGGAAATAAATAATCACCTCTACTTAGTATTAAAAAAAATAAAATTTGAAAGAGAAAACTATTCCTGATATTCTTGGTTAAATAAGAACGAATAATCATCTTGAACACTTCTGTCAATATATGCAGGAAATATATTTAATGCAGACTTCTATAACTTTTCCTTAAGAAGAACTTTATAATTTGCTTGCTTTTCTATTGCCATGTAGCTGGGGGTTTTTTTGTACAGAAAAAAGGATTGGTATAAAATATCTAAACCCTTTTATTTTCTTTCTTCATCTATTCTCTGGACAAAATATGGTTCTCTGTAATTAGAGCATAATTGTACTTAAATATCTTGACATACCACATATCACTCTCTCAATTTTAATTAACGTAACGTTTGATGGCAAAAAGAGTGTGAACTAAAAAATTTTTGGAGAGAAAAAGAAATCATACTGCTAAAGTCTTCTGAAAGTAAGGTAAAACATGAAAATTTAATCTAAGAACATTAAAACACAACCAAAAATAAATATATATAAATTTAAAAATGGGCTTTCATTGGGGAAAAAAACCCCAAAACAACAAAAGAAACAATACAAAATTTAGATATTAACTTGGAAAAATTAAAAACTGTCAAAAAAACCACATTTCTGGAAGGTGTTGATGGGACAATAGGTAGCAAAATAAATAGGAGTTTGATATGCCTTTGCACCAGTAGAGAGGCCTTTAGATTTTGGAATATATATGCAATTGTATCAGGAAAAGAAATGTCTAAAATATTTATATTATATAAGTTCCTTGTAAACCATTACAAATATTATTATATCTACTAGAAGAATAGAAATATCATTAATAATCTGGAGAAAAATAACAAAGATTAAACACTCTTTGACATTATGCTCTTCAGTGCTGCTAGTAAGGGCAATAAAAAGAATCTTATGAACAATTCAAGCTAGCATAAAACCAATACTTGCTTGTCTTTCAGACATGAAAAAAGAGTTGTAACTCTGTGGAGAGGTGTATTTTTTTTTTTCTTCTGATTTTCATGGAAGGAGAAAAATTTATAAATATAGTTGATTTCTAATCACTTATTTGATTTAAAAAGACAAAGCAACAAAACAATTTATCTCTATTTCCTATTAATATACGTATTAATAGGAACAAGAAGACACTCCAAATTCCAATACTAATACTAGCTTTAAAGAATAGTATCTACCAAAGTAGACACTATATATTTAACACATGACCTTTACCTCCTTGCTTAAGACTGCAGTGACTGTAGACTTAGCAGGACATTCTGAATAAAGCTTACAACAGACTACGTGATGTTTGAAGACCATGTAAAACTAGAGATGCAGGCAGGCCCAAACAGCAATGTATTCATTCTCCACAGTCTTTACTTTCAGGGTCTTCGTAGGTGCTTTCTTTTCTGACTTTGTATAAAAGCTTATTTGCTTCCATTTTACTCAGCCAGTGTGCAGTTATTAAAAGTTACTCTCAGTTTGCAAGACAGAGCACTGTGACCATAACCTCTCCTTTCAAGGAAACCTTTTAATTCTCATTCAGTTCTCTTCTTTTAACTGAGGTTGGACCTACATCAAGAAAGAATAATATCTTCATGCCCTTAAACATAACCTCTTCATTTTTCCCTACCGCCTGTAGCATTCTATCCTTGTCCCAGGTGTACAGCAAGGTCAAAATCACAGTCCCTCCTACACGGTTAGTCACAGATGGCCTCGATGTGGGATTCCTATGGCTTTTCTGATCCAGATTAGATAGTCTTTCAAGTGGTGTGATTGAACTACATATGAAATTTTCCATAAAAAAGATGGTGTCAGGACTTCGTGTTCCCTCTGAAATTCTCAGAAGCTTAATGTCCTTCCTTTGCTGTGAGTTGTCTGAAATTTCAAGTCATCTTTTTGTGTCAATAAGATTTTACCTAAGGATTTACTCTGCCTTGGCAGTTTTTGTTTGTTTCCCATTTTCTGGAAAGGTTTGAATTTGAATTCAATAATAATTTAAATTAGAAAGGTAAAAGCTAGACTTTTTGCCTTGAGACCTTTAAATCTAAATAAGTATGTCACTCTAGTCAAATTTTAATGGTAGTATGTTTTCATTCCCTGCATATTTATTAGCTATGTTATAGATGACTAAAACACAAATTTCTGTTTTGAGGTACAGTTCATAAATATCAAACAAGAAGACATTCTGTAGCTGGATTTGGTATACTGAGAATTCAGATGGTTAGCTGACTAAATTGATTTTTTTTAATTGAAGATAAGAAAACCAGATGGTTCATCACAGATGAACTAATATTTCAAGGAACTGTATGACCCTCAGTTATGCATCCAAGGTTCTGCATGTTCAATGTACTCATTCATTCATCTTTTTCCGTATTTGTTATAAAGCATTTTTAGGTTAAAATAAAAGCTTTAAAAATAAAATAAAAATCTGTACAGACTAAAATTTAGCCTTTTTGATTGAAGCCACCCTTAAGTCTATTCTTCCACTGCATTTCTTGACCCTAGCAGAGAACATGATTCAATAGACATAACAAAGCTGTTAGATTTAGGCTATTCCAGATAAACATGTAGAAACATAATCAAAGGATGAAGTGCTTCCAAAGGAGATGCTGCTATGATTTCTTTCTTCCTAATCATGAAAATTACTCATATAAACATATATTTATGTATCTGAAGTTAGGTTAAAAAGTGATGGATCAAAAGAGGATATTTGTGTCACTTAAAAAGTCATGAACAAAGCAGACATATATGTGGCAGCTCTGTGATAAAAGTTAATGTTAAAAGAGATGACCAGGCTACTTCCATTTGTAAACGTTAAATTTCAATATTGTGTCCATTCATTCTGTTTGGATGAACTATGCCATTTTAAAATTAAAAATACTTGTGGGGCTCAGACAGACTGAGAAAAACCAACCTCCCAAGTAGTTCTCCTCAGCTTTACCTAATGCTAAGTAAAGAAACAGAATAATGTTATTTGTAATTGAAAAATAAGAGTATATAAAAAGAGTTCCTTAATGATTCTCCTATCCCAACAAAATTATGTTAAAATAGTGAAATAATTAAAAAAGTTTAAAATCTAATGAATTCAAGTAAAAGTGCTGTGCTGTCTTCGGAGTTTATCGTCTATGCAAGACAGAAAATCAGAAATGCTTACTTGAAGCAGATTCTAAAGATGCCTTGTCCATTATCCTTCTCAAAACAGGATTATCAAGACAAAGCCAGATCAGTCAGATTTGAAGCATGAAAAATCCATAGACATGGTTTTTAATGCATCCCCTCTGGACAATGTTTTACTGTGATGAACTTTCTGCCAAGTTGAAGAGGTTTTTCTTGATGTTTAATTTCTCCCTCAAAACAACTCTGCTACACCATCTGCAACTACAGGGAACCATTTGAATCTGCATTCTTTAAAACTCTCTTCCAAATAATTATTATGTCAGATCATCAGGCTCCTCTCTACCAGACTAAATCAACCAGTTCTCTCAGTTTGACCTCCTTTGCAGGTCATGCTCTACTTCTCTCACCATCTTGGTAGTTGTCCACTGGGCCCCAGTCAATTGCTCAACATTTTTTTTGAAGCATTTTTACCATGGGGTCAAGTAAAATAGAACTGGGCTCAGTATTTCAAATGTAACCTTCCCAGGGTCAAGATGAAATAATAATAACAAGAAAGAGATAACAATTTAACTCAAATTCTTGGTTGTCCTTATCCTAATGTAGCCTGCTATACACTGAATCTGCAATGAAAGGCACACTTTGGGCTTACCCTTAGCTTGCTGTCTACAGTAACACTGAAGTCTTTTTCAGCTAAAGTATTTTTCAACCAATTTTTTCTCATGCTATTCTCAGGCAGATGGTCACTCTCTCCAAGGCACACAACTTTGCACTTCTCTGTGTTGAAGATGATCGTGTAAATGTCATCATTAATAATGTTGAAAGTGTTGTATGTGCATCCTTCTCTAACAAGACTTTGAAAATATTTCATCATATTGAATCTTCATGTATTGTGTGATTTATCTGTGTATAGTGTGTATTTTCCTACATATATGGGCATAAGCCTAGAACACACCAAGCTGATGAAATTTTAGGTGAACAGTGAGATTCACAACTAGGTCAGTACCGAAACAATATTTACATAAGCAAAATACATGAATCCAGTTGACTATTTCTGTGCCCAAAATGTTACAGTCCCCTGTTGTGTACAGGAGACAGCTGTAAATTTTAATCATTCTAGATCATAAACAAAACATAATATATTCTACGTCTCATTGTACAGAATAAATACAACCAAATATTCATGGAGATAAGATTATACTGATCATGTTTGATACCAGTTTGGTGAAATCATTTCATAGTTCCTCCAATGCAAGGTTCACTGTGCCCTACTGTGTTGCTTGTGATGGTCTTACTAAGCTGCACTTTCATCATCTCCTTTACTATTGAGTCTTAGAACTCTTAGAAGTTTTAGAGGTTTCTGCCCTCCACCACACCTCTTTTTCTTAGCTCCACCCGCAGTCAGTAGTGATGTGGCAGTAACATCTTCAGAGCTCTGGATTCCTAGGTTCTACAGACCAGATTTAGTACTAAGGCCTTACAAGTAATAGGACAGTACTAGACTATTACAAACTTTTGATGGTAAAGTCCTTCATAATGACTAAATTAAATTGAAATATATTTTCCCTTATTTTTTAACCTGTAGATAAAGAGAGTAATGTTACAGTTACAAGCAGATTCAAACCGCCAACATTGCAATGTAGCATTTTTTGATGGATGTGAAGAAATCCACTCTAACACTATGTAGGTAAAATTTTAACATATACAGTATGACAATCAAATACTTATTTCTGGTGCAAGTTTGAACAGCCTGAACAAAATCTTCTGATTAATTAGTTATAGCAGTCTACTGTGTTTCACTGAGAGTTATACACTGTAAAATTATAACTGAATTCAGGAATATTCTTCAGTTGTTGGTCCTATGAACTTCTGAGGTTGTTTACAGTTTCCCTCTAGCAATACAAAATAGTTTTCTATGGTATTGACCTTTAAGACAAAAAAGTCTTTCTAAAGTATCAAAAAGAAAACAGCTGACATAAGCTGTATGAACTTTAAAGGAACTAATAAGAAAATATCTTACTGCAGATGTGAAAACACAGAGACTCTTCTTACATCACTGTGCTTTTATCATTATTATGTAAAGGTAGGCTAATGTAGTCCTCCTCAGTGTTGCAAGGCTTAAAGGACCTAGCAAGTAAGTTCTACCTTCAGAGCTAATGTAGACTCTTGGAAGAGACAGGACTCCTCTTCCTTGACCTTAGACATTCAAACATCCAGTGTTAGGTTCATTTTTGGCCACAGTTGACCTAGGCTTATTTTAGAGGCAATAGATGTGTTGGTAGACACCCAATGAAATTAATATGGTGTTAGATCAGAGCTCAAAATTCTATTAATTGCCATACAGAGCCTTTATTTATCCTGCTGATTCTAAGAGGAGTCTAGGATGATTAGCACAAAAGTAGAACTCAGAACACATTTCTGCTATCCATACCTGAAGTCTATTTGAGTTGGGGTGCTGTAGGGTGTTCGAGATATTCTTGTGGGCATACGACAGAGAACATAAAGAAAATTCATGGGTTTTTTCTGAAAGGACAGGTGGATGTGAGGTAAGATACCTAGCAAGTTCAAATGTTTAGAGGTACCTATGTGTGGGCAATTGAATTAAAACCCCCAGATTCTAAGACAGGGGAAGTCGTGGCAAACATCCACCACCCAAAGTTTAAGAACATTTATTCTTAGGTCCTTAAAGTCATTTTTCATAAAAATACTTTTGTCTTTCATCACACTCTGTTAATTGAACTTGTTCCTGACACTTATAAAGAGTGCTGGCAATGTGCTAGACCTGAAGGTGCCTTTCAAAGATATTTTGTTGTTTTTATAATATTGCTCCATTTATTTAAATTAATATAACCAAAGCCCACAGTGGAACAGCAGGGCTATCAAAGTCAAGCATTAGACACATACATGTTATAACGTTGAGACTTACAGAACATTTGTTAAATGATTGGTATTTCAATGGCATTTAATAAATTGGAAAACGAATTAAATTAAATTCAAAACTAGAAGTAAACCACAAATATGTTATTGCATTCAAGACTGTATTCCTTTATATCATGCTATACATGTCCTAAATAATTTTATTCTATTTTTATGGCAATTAACCACTGTTAGAAGTATTCAAATTTCTTCACTTGATATTTTTTGTCTGTTTGGTTTTTTTATTGTATTTTATTTGTCAAAGCTGTTATTCCTTCATAGATAATAAAAATATTTCATCAAAATTGTTTGCCATGGTTTCTCTTCTTAATGAGCTGTCAGGATACACAGCTTAGCAAAGCACATAATTGTGTGTCTGTATGGAATAAAAAAAAAAATAGATTCTATATCAACCACACAGGCTGTGAGCATGAGCCTGCATAACATTTTGTTTTATCATTAATATACTTTACTTCAGTACTCAGAGTTTCTGAGTACCCTGGGATGTTTTCCAGCAGAATACATTAATGCATTATGTTACTCACAGGACAATGGATTGCTTCTGACTTGCTTTTGATATGTGAAGTATTTTCTTGGATGGGAAAAAGATTGCTCATCACGAAGTATAATTAGCAAAATGAACATTTCATTCTCAGTGTCTCCATCTCCTTATACTTTCCTCTACTGATACTTAGTTTTACATGTTACTGTTTCTATTCAGTTGCCACAACTTGTGTAAGAGACAGTTACATAATGTTCATAATTAAGTTATTCTACTTTGATTTCACCAAAATTTTATCTAGTATTTTAATTAAAACATGTTACATTATGTTGCCTTTTCAGTATTTTGTTTAACATGTACTATTTTAATTAATTAAATCACTTTCCTAGTTGATCGATGTCTTATTTTAAAAAGAAACAAATTTTCTTCCATTCAGACTGCAACACCCGGTTCTCCAATTCAAAATCAGTGTATGCCCAAATCTTCCATAATGTCTACACTATAAAGGGGAAACATTAACAATGCACTTGGACTTACTTCAAGTATATAACTGTAAGTTTGACAGGTTTCTTGATAAGAAATTTTACAGAAAGTGGGAACACAGAAAAGTTGCTGACCTGGATTTATTAAATAATTTTGTGTGCTAAAACATGGGATATCATATTAGCTATTTGGGAGAAAGTGAGAAATGGAGTAAGAATTACATGGTGCGAGTAGTTCTTGAGATGGAGAGTATGCTTCAGACCCAGGTTACTAGAGGTATTCAAGAAAGATCAGACCCAAGACTGATTCTCTTTAATAATTTCATAAATTAATTTTTTTGGGGGAAAAGAGTATGTGAAGGAAATTTATTTGCAACATAAAGCTGAAGAAAATCTAATGTATCAAAGAAAATCAGATGCCTGGCTAGAAAATGTGAATTCACTTTGAAGTACAGGCTAATGAACATGAAGTAAAAATGAATGCAGCATATGTGAGGAAGAGTAATTGGAAATTAATAACAAACAAACAAAAATCCACTAGAATATAAATAGAAAAATCTGCTATATGAGACCTCTTTGGGGGAAGTGGCTGTCTGTACAACAACTTTAAAAAGTACTATAGGCACACTTACATATTCCCATTTCCAGTCTGACAATAAGTTTTCTCAGTAAACATGCATTTTACAAAAAAAAACCCATAAGAAATTATAAGAAAATAGACTATACATGTGCATCAGGTTTTTTAGGGTGTTGCTGAGTTCAGTAGCCAATGGAGGAAAGGCTGGTGTAGCTCTATGACCCCTGTTTGTTTTTTTCCTGCTGTGTTTTTAATTTCCTGCTACTTCATTCAGACCAGCTTTCTAGAGAACATATCTTATCCTTAATTACACTGCTGATCAATATCACTTTTGCATTGGGAAGTGGGGATACTCTTCTAGTATCTCAACCTGTAAACTAATTTTAAGCATTCTCGTGGGGTTTTTTTTAGGTTCTGGTAATGAAAGCTTCATCTCATTTTGTGTCGTACTTTATTTTTCATCATATTTCAAATCCCAGATGTCTTTATAAAATTCTAGGACTTAAAAAATCCCCCATACTTCATTATATTTCATCTTAATGAGCATTAGCTTACTCATCTTCATAAATAAAGTCCTCTGCATTGCTGGTAAAGCAGTATTTCCACATGAAAGATAGTTATATTCTTTGCACTGAATGTACCTTTCCCTAAAGAATAAAAGGGAAGATTCCTATGGTTCTTTATACTCCCTTTTCAGTCTTGCCTGTGTTTACTTTAATGATTTAGAAGCTAAGAAACTCAAGATTAATTCCCTTAGAAACTGAGATTAAATGGTGGACAAAGCCTGCAGGAAAGATCTAAATAAATTGCATTCAAGTGAACAGACTAGAATGGTTGCCTGCAGATTGCTCCTTAATATAATTTCAGTGTAATCAAAAAACAAGGTCACATGCAAACAATTACTACTAGCAGTGGTGGGACTAGCTCTCAGCAAGATGGCTTCAAATAGATGTTAGATTTTGTTTGTACTTTGTGAAACAATGTAGCCAAAGTGTATAAAAGACTAATGTACATTTCCAAAACTGGTGACATCGGGTTCAACACACATCCAATCATGCACATACGCTCAGTTTAAGTATACACACATGAACACAGGTATGCTATGTAAGTGTACATACATTGACACATAGGCACAAGACTTCCACTAAAATAGAAAAACAAAACCAACTATTGACCAAATAAGTAATGACAACACAAAACGCAGTGTGCACAAATTATAGTGGGAGAGGAGATGTCAGTTTCCATTTACATATACTGAAACAGACTTATTTTCCCAAAAACTAATTTGGTCCTTTTGTTGAAATTGAGATGTTTTAGAAGATAAAATGTCTAAAGTAGAGAAGCAAAGCAGCTCAATTAACGTGCGTCTGATTTTCACACAAGGCTTAATGGGGCATATATATCACACAAAATAAGATTAAAAAAAAGTTAGCGGCATTTTCATTTGTATTTGTTTAAGAAGATCCTTGTAGTTTTTTGCATGAAATATCAGTTTTGAGAATAATCAACTTTCATGTCTTGCTTTTCGTAGAGTTGTTGAAAGACTTGATTTCTAAGGTTCGGTTCAGATACTGTCCCTCTGTGTGCTCCAGACAACTTATTTATTTTGAAAATGTGGATCATGATACGTTATGACACAGTTTAATATTTCCCAATAAGAAGGCTCTACTCCGCAACTACTACTACTACTGTCCAAATCAGACAATGGAAGAATAAAATTTTTGAGGACTTTTTCTTGCTTTAATCTTTTAGTAGAAAAGTTCAGTCCTATAGGTGCTTGGAATGGATAATTTATGCAAACTCTTTCCATACAAGGACTGCATTGTTACCCATTAATGTAGCATCAAACATACAAAAATAAGTGTACAATTTTAAAAAGTATATTAAATTTGAACCACAGAGTTACTTTGCTTATAGAAAGAAAAGGTTGGAGCCACAGGAATGTCAGTGGAAATATTCACAGCACAACATGTATTTTTATAATGGGAAAATAAAATAGAAAATTAAATTCTGAAGTGCAGTTTTGCCCGGGAAAGCTGCATTATTTTACACAAATGTCTTTATTTATCTTAAATAATGGCTCAACAACCCTTTCCAGGAAGAACATGAATACTGACACATCTTTTTATTGCAACTACACTGTCATAAAATTGATTTACTCAACAGACGGAGGTAAAAAAAAAAAAACAAAACAAAAAAAAAACCAGGAAAACATCAACAAAAATATTGTATTTCTGAAGGTGAAAAAAGAAAAGAAGAGGCAATTTTCTCAAATAACAAATTCCAAATCCAGCAATTCTGGGTTTAGAATTTGTAGGCTGAATTTGATGCAGAGGACTAAGGAAGCTTCTGTAATCTTCTTGTTTGTTGATTTGTATGGGGTTTTTTGCAATCCAAAGGACTTACTTCATTTCTCTGTATAAATTAATAGTGTTGATTTTAATTACTATTGAAATTTTCACCAATGATTTAGTATTAATTGTTGACGCTATATAAAACATACAATTATCTAGTAATGAAAAGGTTATGTAGAAAAGTAATAAAAATACACAACATTTTAAAAGTGTTTTATAAACAGCAGCTACCATTTAATTTTAATTTCTTTAAAATTTAATGTCTGTAGTAAAAGACAAATATTAAAGGTGTTCGCTTAGGTATTCAGGAAAACAAAAAGAGGAGTTGAGCCTAACTACTCTGTTATCATGACCGGTGCCTTATTCAAATTACCTTATCTTAAAGGGAGCTGAAACCAAATACACATCTCAGTTTACCATCCCAAACTGATTTGAAGGGGGAGGGGAGAATGGCTTTAATGTTGTTTATATCATGAATGTTTCTACTGTACAGACATTTCCTTGACTTCTTCTACTGCTATGAAAAGTCTGCACATCAAAGACAAGGTCAGACAGAGTCCTATGACTGGAGAAGAAAAAAGGGCACAGGGAATTGCCAAGGAAGGTGCTTAGCTGTCACCGATGGTGTTTGTGTGACAATGCCAACCAGAATAATTGGGGCTAATGGAGGAGAAAGTATTATTGTCAGTCTTGCTTTGGACCAACTCTGGCAAGACCTGGTCAAGAACTAGAACATCCAAGCTAAAGAATGCTAGCAAACACACATATTAAACGACTAAATAGATAGCACGAGCCTTCAGGATTGCTTTGAAAGGGACAAGCACATTCAGGTGGAAATCCAGTTTCAGAAAGTGTTGGAGTTCTGCTGGCATTACAGAACACACTGAGATGCCTATGAACCCATATCTTGGCCTGTCAGCCTGTCCCAATCCCCATGGCCCTGCTGGCCATGCCGTGGCTGGGTCCCCAGGGATCTGCCATCCTGTGCTGCAATTGATGGCAAGCCTAACTTTTCAGGTTGAATCAAAAGTTTCCAACTTTCTCCCATCTATCTAAATTCACCTCTTCAACTTTCAGGCACTCTGTAACCAACATGCTAGCATGCTTGGCATATAAGGACATATGGGTTTAAAAATAAGCTACCATGTGATATTTTTAATTGCATTTTTAAGAATACAGTTGCAAAATGACTCAAACCTTCCATTTCACTCATACTTTATTATATAAAGAGCACCTTATTGTATAAGAAAATAAGAACCCTCCATCATTTCCTGCTTTGTGTATGCCTCTTTACCTGTACCTATATCTAGCTTCAGAACTCATGGAAGGAGCAAAGAAGTTTCATACAGCTTGAAATCTTTTTTAATATGAATGCTTGTCAGGTAGGTGGGAAGTGAAATCAAAACAGATTCACCAAGCTGTACTCTTAGTGTCAACACCTAAATACACAGAATATATATATGAACTATGGAAAAACAGAACTATGCTGTAAATACAGTACAAAAATATTTTCTTTTTTGTATTTTTTAATGAAACTTGCAGAATCAGAATAACTTACCATGAATTCAATCCTGAAAGCATTCTAAAAAGCAAGGGTTTTTTCTTTTCTTTTTTTTTTTTTTATGTACACATAGTATAATAAAAAGCATGCTGCTCTGTTACAGCTGGAACTTACAGAGTGATAATGGAGATAGCTGCTGAATCATTAATATAACAAAAGCAGAGACTATGACAATACTTTTATAACTCAATTTATTTCAAGAGTAGCATGTTCTCTTAGATGCTATTGATATGATTTAAATTATTCTTGATATTTAAATGTTGAAAAAGAAGAGGAAGCAAGTGTTGCATGGGAGTATTAAAGAGGAAAAGGGAAAGTTTACAATCAAAATATGTGTTTAGCCTGAAATGCTAGTAAAGCTTCTACTCTGTGTACCCTCAAAATCACACTATTGATTAAATTAGAATTAGTACATCCTCCTCAATATCCACTCAGTTATCACTGTAATATCATCAAACACTAATAAACTGACATACTATCCACAATCGCTAACTACGGGTAATTTTAAATTGCTACAAAAATGTTACAATTTTATTTTTTAAAGAGAGAAAAATGAGTGTTTAAGAGAAAAAGTATCTTTATGGCATTCTTCTGGTGTGTGTTCTAAGTTTTGCTATGCTTAAAATCAGACTGAATATTTTCCCTACTAAAGTCAGTTTAAAGACTGCAATTCTGATATTCTTTCTGTGTCTTAGTTTATTGATCACAGTATGCCAATCTAATTTCAGAACTGATAGCTATAATTCTTATTTTAAGTGTACTTCATGATTATGTTCTAATCTGCACATTATCTGATCAAATAAGAAATCGGCTCCAGATTAAAACTTCTAAATGAAGATGTAGTCCTGTGAAAGAGGCATTTATGCATGTATTACACTCAGTGGAGAATTAGGCAACACCCTCAAGGGAGCCTATGGGCACCTTTATACAGAGTACCTTACGCTACCTTCTAAGTTGCCAAAACTTCACATACTTGGAGTTATTTTTCTTGTTGTAAGGTCTGGCTTCCAATAGCTGGGTCAAAACTGTGCAGGTAGTATTCCTTGATACTCGGTATATTCCTTGATATTCTGTAGTATTCCTTGATATCCTAGGGAATGCAAGGAAATGGATGCACACCTCTGGTAACTGAAAGCATCATTTGGTTTGAGTAACACCTTTGACAACACTGAACATATTGATCAGGGGTGAAATTTTAGATAATTATATCATTGTGTTGTACAGATATGGCATAGGCATGCATGAGGCGTTTGGGCACTACACAGGACAGAAGGGACATATGTGCTATCCAAGGTGACAACTGGAGACAGGCTAGGATAACCTGGGAAATTTCAGACTGTGCTGATCTGCTGCATTTAGGCAACAGAATTAAATCCTAGTTCTCTGTTAGATATATGGCAGCTTCCACGCCTAAAGATTGTTGCTCTCCTGTTTCCTCAGTGGGCTCCTAATAGGTAAAGACAGACGTACAAGTTGCGTTTATCAGAGTCCTTTTTATTCTCCCCTCAGCGAGGAAGAGGCGGATCACGAGATGAGTAGTGGAAACGTGGCCAGACT
>VZTJ01002050.1:169110-201224 GCA_013397795.1 Orthonyx spaldingii | reverse complement strand
AATAGACAAATGACGAGCCCGTGACATGTGGCCAGTCCTGGGTGAACAGGGGAGGGATAAGAGGAATGCAGAGCGGTGAGTGGCCAGGCCAGACCGGGATGTCCCCGGTGGCCAGCACACCACTACAATTCCGCCTTTCTTTGTTTAATAAATTTGAAAAATGAGCGGTGAGGTCAAGAGGGGGGGGTAAACAAACAGAACAGGTAACAAAACAAATACAATATCCCTGAGAAAAGGCCTCGCCCCCCAAAACTCCCAATCTCGCTAGGTGTTCCATCTGCCAGCTTCGGGACTCCTCCTTCTTCTGAGGACTCCAGGGTCTGTTTAGCTGGGATGCCGGCAGGGTAAAGCAGCAGCAGCAGGCTGGGCAGCAGGACGGGTTTATGGATGGTCACAGTCACAGGGCAGCGAGTTATCTATAACTACGGATAAACCAGGTACTGGAAAACAAACAGGTGGTCAGTAGAACGCAGGTTTAGAAAAGGGTGAACTTAGGAGGGATTTTTGTGGCGTCTGCGCCTCTCTCATTTATTCTCCTCTCCCCCTCGTGGGCAGGGCGAGAGGCCAGCCAATAGACAAATGACGAGCCCGTGACATGTGGCCAGTCCTGGGTGAACAGGGGAGGGATAAGAGGAATGCAGAGCGGTGAGTGGCCAGGCCAGACCGGGATGTCCCCGGTGGCCAGCACACCACTACAAAAGATCTCTTCAGCTTGCTATGCAGAGCCATCTAGATTTATTTAAGAAGACTTAAAGATAGCTGCTGGAAGCTATTACAAAGGACTTATGCAGGACCTATGCTTTTCTGGAGCAGCAATTGGAAACCAGGCAGGATACCATAAGCCTTGGTAGCTGTAAGATTCAGTGATTATGTTTGAATAACTAAATTTGGCCCCTGCCTCACATACTAATATTAAAATGTATATATTCTGAACTTCAAATCAGTTGTAATTATCTGAGAGTTCCTAAGGCATAAGAAACATCTTTATAGGACAATACAGGGGATGTACAGAGAGCCAGACCTTTCAAGAAGACTGTATTACATCCATGCAGAATAGCCCAGAACATCTCAAAAAACACTAACTGTTTAAACGCAGGCAAAGGAATCAAGTCACAGATGTTTATATCTGAATTATTACTATTCACTTGTTCTAAGAACATGTGGCCACCTAAAAGAAATTTAAAATAAATTAGTTGAATTATGTCTTTGTGAGCCTCACTCTCTCTTTTTATTTAAAGGAAAAGAAACTTCATTATCTTACATAGGTACATGTAAAGATGGATGAGATTAATCTTGTTTTCAGTGTGAATGAGACATCATTTGCAGAAAAGATTCCAGGTTATGATTTGTCTCCACTCCTGTGGTTATTAGTTGTACTAGAAACTTCATGTAAGTAAATGTTACTGAGCAAAATTACATGTAAATAAAACATTTCAATTAAGAATAAGGTTAGCTAGTTGTGTTAGCTATGCTCTTGCTATGTTCTTGCAAGAAATGTGATTGTATTTTTCATCTGAGTTGTATCAAGACAATGTAAGACACAAGTGAAAAGACAGACCTTGAAGAATTTAAGGAAAGAATGAAATATATGCTCCTAGAAAGCTAAACGAGACAAACACATTTGTGAGAAAAAAAGAAGCAGTAACCACAGCAAACGAATCATGCTGTCTGCTAATTTTAAGAGTGGAGAGAGAAGTTATAAAATAATAAATGCATGGGAAACACAGGGGAATCAGTGTTCAGTGATAAGGAGCAAGGACTGGATACGGCCATGTCTGAGACAAAATTTTTTGGAGCTGTATTTGAGAAGAGGAACTCAGTGGCTAAATTCATTTGAGAGGAGACATTGATGATTTAGTAGCAGGAACAAATGTTAATGTTCTGTATGGATGGCTTATAATTTTTCTTCAGCTTTTCCTTTTATATAAAACCTTCACGCAAATTAGTTGTGAAATAGACTTCTCAAACTTGAATGATCTTCTGCAGCAATATACAATTTCACTTCTCATTTTACATTGCTTTTTATAAATTTATTTCTGCTGGTGAATTTGCCTGAGCTGACCATCTTTAATATTCTTTGATATTATTTCTGTAAAAGTTCTTATACAAAATATTGACTAAGTTAAATGTTTAGTTGTCTCCAATTACTTCAACTGCACTTATGCATTCTTTCTTTAGAAAATTTCTTAGAAATTGTTACAAAGTGGCACTTGAATTTCTTTTCAGATGTAGTTTTTTATTTCAATAAATTATGTTTCTTTCAAATATTTTTGAAAGGATCTCTTGCTCTTTTTTCTGAAATTCATTATGATGTATTGTGAAAAATTTTTTGAGATCTTTGAGAATGTTATGAAGTAAAAATATGTTTTGAGTAGCACAATTCAACAAAAGTGGAGATTTGACTAGTTCTTAGAGAATTGATTACAGTGGGAAAATCATTGGAAATGGACAGAAAATACAGATGGTTTGAAACCATCAAGGATCTAGGACTGAGAGGAAGAAAAGCTTAATTCTTTTCAGCATTGCTGGTCCTTTATTTTTGTTTTACTCTTCTGTTGAATTCACACACAAAATAAGGCAACTGATGTGTAAATGAACAGATATGCTTCCTGTATATAAACTAATCCACTTAGAAAACTAAAGAAGAGCCCAAAAAGTGTGTATATCATTCAAAGCTATCTTTCTTTCGTCTTTCCATTCTAAAATTATGCACTGTGTCCTAGAGTGATTTTATGTTATGTATTTTATGCTATGTATTCCATATCATCTGCTATATTCAGAAATGAGTTTTTGTCCCTTTAATTCAAACAGAGAGAGCCGGCACAGGTTTTTTTTTTGTTTACATATTTTCAACTCCAGTGAAAGATAAGGAGAGAGTTTGTGCTCTTCTTCTCAGCTTCTGGCAGGGAGCAAGAGACAGGGAGTCTGTCCTTTGGTTTTTTTTCTTTGTTTTTTTTTCCCCTCTTTGGCTGAAGCAAGAAGAGCTTTACCTGGACTGTGGTTTCTTCTCTGGGATTTGTTCAGCACTTCTCCCATCCAGGACATCAGGACACCTGCCTGGGGGCCTCCCCACCAGCAACACGCTGGGCCTGGGCACCGGGTCCGAGCCCTGGAGGGACTGAATCTGACTGAGCCGCAGCCAAGGAGGGATTTCTCTGACTCATTGACTCTTCAAAACAACTAGAGGTTTCCATTTGTTTAATATTATTCATTTTGTTTGGTAAATAAATAATTTTTCCCACTTTTCTCAAAGGAAGTTTTTCCCGAACCGGGTTGGGGGGAGGGGCTGCTGAAATCTGCTCTTCTGAAGGAGACTCTTTTGGAGGTCCCATCTCCAAATTTGGCCTAACCCAGCACAACTGTTACCACAATCATTCTATGGAAATTTTATTCAAAATCTCAAAAATGTTATTTTTAAGTTTTCAGTCAGTTTCCATCCAATCAAGTCAAGTTATTGCATGAATGAGGCACTGAGCTCAGGGTGATGCATGGTGGGCGCACTGCTACTGCAATGCAGTGCCATGCTATGGTGCACAAGAACTTGGAGAAGTTTGGAACACCATTCTGTTAGCTTGGACGTAGCATCAGATTTATATAATGCCCTGACTTCCACTCTAGTGACAATTTGGCCAGCAAAGGTCAAGACCACATTTGTCCGAAGACACATCTTAACACACAGCTTTGTAATACTGCCCAAACATCAGTCAAAACCCATTTCCATCTAAGAAGGGATGTCTAAATCAGAAATTTCTTCTTCAGATATAATGACTAACATTTGCTTCAAATATTATACCAGAAGCAAAAGGCACTGAAAAGCTCTTATTTATTTTACTGTCAAGGTTCTTAGAAATCCTAACCATACAATGCTGGAAGTTATAAGCACACACATGCTTCCAAAGTCCTTGCATACGTCTCTTCATCCAGACGATGTAATAGGGACAGGGAACTCTCCATATTTCCCTCAAAAATAGGTTGTACACCAGTTTCTATCACAGTAGTGACTAAAGGAGAATCAGCCTAACAATACCAAACCCATCTACTGCCTATGATTTTTTGTCTTCTTGGTATTGTATTGTTTTAAATTATTTACTGAGTAGCCCAAAGGATATTAGCAATTGGGTACTAGGCATATGTTTTCCTAGGTTTCCAGTGACTGAGGAACTCTATCTTTTTGCTGGCACAGTAAATTGCATAATGATATTTTAATAATAGGAGTCTGAAATGTAAGATACACAAAATTTTTCCTTTTATTCTCAGTAAATACATATTCAGAAAAAAAACCCCAAAGAGACCAAACAAGGAATCCCCTCCTCCACCACATACTTAAAATATGTTTCCTTGCATCAGATTATCTGTATAAAGGAATAACTTAATAAAGAAATGTTTTGATACATTTGTCACTCACAGTAAGTAACTGATAAGCCATCTTAGGTATCAACAACATTGAAGTGATTGTCTAGCTTCAGTCATTTGATGAGAGGGAAGAAAAAAAGCCTCAAAAAGATTGCTTCTTTTCAAGGATTTCCTTTCTGCTATTGATTCTGAGAAGCTCAATGTGTCAGCTTCCTCTTTTAGGAGGGTTTCAGGATTTAATTACTTAAAAGACCTTTCAATTTATTTTATACTACTTTTATCTAGTATGAATAAAGATCTATCTTTGCTAACTGCAGTGCAAGAGAAATGAAAGCTTTATTAGCCATTTTGAGTTTGTTTTCGAGCCATATAGTAATAGGACATTTTGCAGTCTACCGGGAGACAAACAATCTGCTCATATTCCCAATAAATGAACAGAGTGATCTTTAGGAACTCCTGTGTTACCATGGATACCATGTATTCTAAGTCATATTGTTTCTGAATTAAAAATCAGTTTTCAGAATTGTTAAACATAATAGAAGCATAGATTTTTGTCTTTTGGCTTGTTATATGTTTCATTTTTTTTGGTCATAAAAGGCATAGTAATACTAAAGGTAGGAAAAAAATTGCTACTCACCGGTAGTCATTTACAACTTGGCATCTTCATCAGCTGAGCTGTCTTCTTTAGTTGCTGAGTGATAATGATTTCATTTTATGCAATTTTGCTTTGAACTACTAAACGTTACTATGGAAACCTCAACTCTTTCTCCCTCTTCACATTCTTCGAACAGGTAGTAAGTCTCTCTATGTGGGGAAAGTGGCATATCTACTGAAACATTACTTGAAAATCAGCTCCAAATCGCTTTTGCCATTCATGAGTCAATGTTAAACTAAGATTTGTCAGACAGTCTGGTAGAAGAACAAAATATTTTAAAAAATCAAAAAAGTTGACCTGAATCTTTAACATCTGTCAAACTTCTGTTTTTTGACTCACTTCATCTTGGCTTGATTATAATGGTGAATATAAATGATTCCAGCATTAATCAACATAATAAAGTGCTGCCGGATTTATTCCCACATGGTTGCTCTTGTTTTCAGTTTTTTTGTTTTAACTTTTTCACGCCTGGAACTGAAAAAGTCTTTTTATTTTCTTGTGATTCCTCTGTGTAAATCATGTTAAATTCATTGTCAAATCACAAGCAATGGATACAGTTAGATAGTTTCATCACCTCCGATTTACTTCTAACATTGTCATTAGTTTCTACTCCAGAATTCACAACATCAGAACATCTAAGTGGGCTTCTAATTTGTCTTAACCTAAAACTCATTTCATAATTTAGAATAATGAAGCATTTACTTTCAGGCCAGTTTTTAACTTTGGTCATCAAATCATCTAATTCTTTATATATTACAGTCTAGTTCTGTGCCCTATCTCTAAGCAAGCAAGTCAGCCAATGATCTTGGACTGTTATTTGCTTTCTTCATTTTCAGTCATGAAGAAAAAAAATCTATAATTTTGTTTCTTAACTTAAATCTTCTGGGTTTTACTCTTTACTTGGGTTTATCTGCTTTGACTGGAAAACTTCCAATATCAAAATTAAACAACACAAAAATAAACCCAGTAACAAATCTTTGAGTCATTTCTATAAGAATTTTGACTGCCAGAATTTAATTTAGTATTTTAAAATATTTTAGACTTTAATAAAGACTTTACTTGACATTTTAATTTGCATTCAAAATGGAATTGAAGGTGAGAAGAGACCAGCGACTCCTTTGCCAAGAGTAGATGTCATATTATTTGTCTCCCAATGCTGTTCAAACTTTATCCAAATATAAATCATTTTGTTCTGCAACATCAAAAACTTATCTGTCTTCACCACTATCAATCAACACTACATTCAAATATATGTGTCTTATGTTTTCTGTTCATTCTGTCTAGTAAGGCTGGACAAATGTATAATTTTTGTTAATATATGAATCACCATTTTCTGCATGGGAATTCAGATTTGAGGAAGATTTATAAGACATGGAAATTCCAGAAACATTTATCTCCACTTTTTCTTTCAATTTTATAGAAAGTACAATTTCAAAATCAAAATAAAATGTTATCTTCTATATTTAAGTGGAGGTTTCTATTCTTCTTCTTTTGACCTGCCAGAAAACCAAATCCTGGTATGTACGCAGGCAAAAATGCTCTTTCTCTAATGTTCATCCAATTTCCTCTTTCATTAGCACTTTTTCTTTTGATGGTTTGCTTTTTAAAGCTATCTAAATATCATAATTTAAAACTTTTTAACCAAATCCCTTTTTTTTGTATTTTCTCGTACCCCAAATCAATTTTCATACAGCATCTACTCTCAGAAGCACAAAAAAGTTCATACACGGCAGTTCAAGCTCTCCAAAATGATTAATGTTTTCATAAACATGCCACATCACATCAACACAATTCACATGACACTTACATAAACAGCTGTGTATGAGGTCTCTGCTACATCAAGTTTCCTGACCTTTGATTATTAGCTATAAAACATTATAAATAACTTGATTATTTAAGGGAAGTTCAAAGATTTTAGTTGTTTTTTGATAACACATAAGAGCACGTTGAGTCATTAATTTAAGAAGCACCAGTATACAAAGAATAACATAAGTATTACATAATATTTAATGCAATGATACTAACATTGAAGGCAATAAAAAATTGGTGGACTTGGCAGTGGCAACATTATGGTTACAATTGTACTTGATGATCTTACGGGACCTTTCCAACTGAAATGATCTATGATTCTACAAAAAAAAGAAATTCATTTCAGTGGATTCTGTATGTTATCAAGTGTCTCATCAGCCCCCCTAGCCCCCCACACTTGTATGTTTATGTAGTCATATACAAATCATTTTAATTAAAAAAAAATAGCTCTAAGAAATCTGAGGAGATAAAAGACTTTGAGATGTTTGAATTTTGATCTAAAAAGATTAGTTACTTGCATTTAGTCCTTGTCCCACCTCAAAATAATTAATTTCCACATATTGGAATGTTGTATGAAAATACATAATATAGCCTATACTAATTCATTTACTATCGAAGCTGAGAAAGAAGACAGAACTGCGAGATGTGTAGAAAATCACAGTAAGATCAGATCTTCATTAAACTGAGGATTTATGTGCCAGATTCCTCCATAGTCATACGGTTTTTGTAATCAATAATTTTCTGCCTGTTCTTTTTTTAATAATAATGAAATAATTTAGTTGATACCATCTGTGTTCAATAGATTCTAGTCAATAGCAGTAGGTACAGCAACAGGTAGTCAATATTATCTACAATATTATCTTCCTGCGGGCCTGAATGTTGGTAGTAACTTTGAATAGCAGGAGATAAGAGTTTATGATGCAGCTGTTGTCTACATTTTCTATATCAGTTTTCTAGTTAAGTCACTCACCTGTGCTGGCCCATGTTAAGTAGGAAAACTCTATCACCAACAAGTGTTGGGCACTGGTAGGAGAAATTCCACAGCTCATTCTGCTACTGGCACAAAGAAAGAAGACTTACAGAGAAGGAAAGACAAAGAATGCTATAGATCAAGCATATTGTTTAGTATCCAATATAACATCTCACAATTTGGAGTGACAGACCTGGAGGTCCTAGACTGCCTTTGTATTTTAAATTAGAATGAAATTACCAGTAATAAGGGTACAGGATCAAGATCATATCACTTACTGCCAAAGTGCGGATCAATATCCAATGACAGAGTATTTTTTTTCCTAGTCATGGTAGTTGTGAGTATCTTTGTTTACAGTCATTCTTAATTTAAAGTAGCTGGGCTTAACATGTGAAGATTCCAAAAAGCTTCTTCTTTTTGTCCTAGAGAATCATTTAAAAAACAAACAAACAAATAAACCTAAACAAACAAGCAAACAAGCCAAAAAGGAAATTTAAGCATTCCACTACATGGAGCACTTATACCACAGAGATTCTTTTTCCCCATATTACATTTCTGCATTTGAATTTTACTGTCTAGTTGTCTGATTCCTGATAATTATGAAAGGAAAAGTATAGATCTACTTGAAAAAGTCCATGTGGTCTTCAGTTATCATTTTTTAAAAAACATCCTATTGTGTTGGTCAGATACACTTATTTTTATTACTTTTGACAAGTCTTTCATTTTTCATCATTAGTACATCTTCTGCTACAAGGATATTGATCACAAAAAAACCACGTCTATCTCCCTTCACTTGTTATTTTACTGCACATTCTGTTTGAGATCACCAACATCAGAGAAAGCAATGACTGTGCTCATTCACTGCCACTATGATTAAAAAAATATTACTTTTAAAGTAATTGTTTTTTGCAGCTAGTTAATCTTTAGTTAGGTGCAAAAATTGTTATTGTGAGTGTAAATTCTTAATGTCTACCTTAAAAAGTCTGTAAGAGGCTTTACAGATGCCATTACAGTGATGCCTGGTATAGAAACTGATGGGATAGATGGCATTATGGATGGCAATTAATAGACTATATTGGTCTTTAATGGGAATTTGATTAAGGAACACACTGAACTGGTGCTGCAAGTTCTTTCTGAACTGCTTACCTCCTGTTGCAATGTTTCAGTAAAGAGGGCAAGCTGGTGGAAGATCTCTTGCAGTTCAGTGGTAATCAATACAGGGACAAAACAACTCAAGAGAAATTTGAAAGAACTGACAAAGGGTTGAAGGAATTAGTAGATCTGAAATCATAGAAACAGATGGAAGAGGGTGCAAGCATACTGAAATGAAAGCCCTTAAATTCTAATTATAAAGAAATGAAAGATCAGTATGATTATAGACAAATATTAGTCAGCTGCTTTTGTTCAATATGACTTGACACATTATGAATGACATTTATTCAATCTTCTGCTGTCTTTTCAGCCACAAAATTTATATAGATTTTGGTACAGTTATTGATACTCTTTCTCTTTCAATATTGCAATTACAGTCATTAACTTACTTCTGGGAAACTGTGAAATGCTGCTCCACAAATATGTGCAAGTGGAGATTTGCTTTGAAGTTGGACTACAGACTATTCAAGATACCTGGGTAGTTGCTTTGTTTGTCATACATGTGGGCAGATCTTCAACTTAAGAACTTTATAGGAATACATGCTAAAATCTCACCTTCCTGTTATGAAGGTTTAACCTTAGAAACAATGTTTTATGTTTATCAAGTGAGTTTTCACCTTTTCACATTCTTCCCAGCTAAAATTTTGAAAAAATATACATCACTTCTCTCTAACATTTCTAGTGTGAACACCAAGACCCCCAACTTATCTCAGACTGCTAAACTGTTAAAAGTACAGAATTTACATCTTTGATAGACAGTTATTTTGTAATCTTAAAATATTAATTTAATTAAGCCATTTTACATAAACTAGATGAGAAAATTAAAAGAATATAGTGATTGTGAAGTGTAGTTTTGTGTAGAAACCCAAATTTATCACAGTCCTTTTCTAATAGTTCTGAAGTAAAAAATACCAAAACTGGTTTTCCCAGGCAAGGAATAACATAATTACCAAAATTGCATAAATTTGACTGATAATGGTCTCTTAAGGTGATTTTATGATATGTTTTTTATGCTATCCAATGTCAGTTTTCAGCGTGTGTTTCACAAGTATTCCCCTATCATCTGCTTATGCCCAGAAATAGGTCCTATCCCTTTAAACTGAGTGGAGGCAGCCAGAGAAGCAGGCGCAGTTTTTTGTTTACATTCCTCTCTTTGGCCTTCTAGCATTAAAAAAATCTTAAAATAAATATCTATGTTTTGTAATTGTCTTCTCCAAGACTCTCTGTTCACAAAATGTATGAGTCAAGAGATATATAAAATAATAAGTGAGGTTCAGTAATTTTTCTCCATAACCTCTACAACAATTTTTTGGGGCTCTTAGAAATTCGACTATTTCTGTTGTAAGGATCTGAAGTCTTGCACTTATATGGTACTGCTGTTCAATTGTGGCTCAGACTTTCAATAATATTGCTAAGTGGTGAGAACAAGCTGTAAGAATATCTGTATAGGCATAAGAAACATAAATGTTCAGATGAATGTGGAACTTAGGAGGAAATGTGCATCAAACACAGCATCACCAGCCAGTCAAAATTATCCTACTGTATTCAACATTGCTGTGGCCTCATTTGCAGTACTGTGTGCAGTTCTGGGCCTTATAATTTGAGAAGGATCTGAAGGTCTTTGCATGCATCCAGAGGAGGGAAACAGAGCTGGTGAAAGGGCTGGAAGATGTGTCTGGTGAGGAGTGGCTGAGTATTCTGTGTTTGTCTAGTTTGGAGAAAAGGAGGCTGAGGGGTGACCTTACTGTTTTCTACAGCTTCCTGAGAAGGAGGAGAAGTGAAGAAGGAGATGCTAACCTCTTCTCCCTGAAATCCAGCGACAGGATGCACAAGAAAGATTGGTTCAAAGCTGTGCCAGGGGAAGTTCAAACTGGACATTAGGAAGCATTAGTAGAAGATGACCAAACAGTGCAGACTTGCTAGAGGAATTGGTCAATGCCCAAAGGCAGTGTTTAAGAGGCATTGAGATAATGCCCTTAACAACATTAACTTTTGGTCAGCCCTGAGTAGTTAAGGTAGTTGGACTAGATAATCATTGTTGGTCCCTTCAAATTAAATGAGTCTATTCTATTCCTTCTAAGCACAAGCTTAAGGACTCAAGAGGTAAAAGATCAGTTTGAAAAGCTATGAAATCCTGAAAGGAAAAACACAGAGTTATCATTCCATTGTTAGCAAAATCATTGAGTGGTCAGTAATCAGCTGAAGTATATAAATATATAGTAATATATAAACTTGCTGTATATAAACCCATTTGAGATTAAACCTGGTCAAAAGTCTCCTAACTACAGCTTTACTATGCCATTCTTCATGTTTTCAATCTATAATTAAGATTATTGAATGAAAAATGCACAAAATAATGAAGTTGATTTTAAATCAGGCCAATTGAATTGGCATTATGCCAACCTAACACTTCATTACATTATGTTTTTGAGTTCTATTTACTGTACTTTAAATAGGATTACCTTGCTAGTGGTTTGATAGATACTGCATATAAAAATCATTTGTGGGAGGGCAAGCAGCAAGCACTACTTTGTGGTACATAAAGTAGGGCAATTTATAAGAACTAGAGTTGGATAAAAACATTGGCAAAACTACAGTGATTTAAACCTGGTTTCCTAGGCTTACTCTGCCATTTTAATTTCTTCCTTCTATCCCATATATTTTGAATTCCCATTTCAAACATACCTTACAGTGGATGCAAGATACAAAGATAAATGTTTCTATATGTTTTGTATATTATTGGTGACAATGTTAGCATGACTGTTACATGTGTAAGTATAGTAGAGGCTCATAAAATTCAGATTTTACTAATTCTGAATTATAAAACACACTACATATATATTTAAAATTCAGCACTGACAGTTTCTAGAGGTCAGAAAGATTGCTATAGAGATTGTAGAACTGTGAAAACAAAATAAGAACAAAAATCTATTCAGAAAAATCTTTCTTCTCTAAATTGATTTAAAACTTTGGGAGCTTTCAAATACTACTAAATGTCCTTTCTATTACCTTTATCTTTAAAATTTTGGAGAGAAATTTTTTTGTGTTTTGACATTTACCAGATTCTAAAATCTCCATGGAGGCCCACATGGGCATTTGCCACGCAATTTACAGATTTATTTTTTTTGTATGCTGTAGCTTATATGAGCCTTTACCAATTTAATGCTTTTCTTGGAATCTGAGAGTTATATTTCTTATACGGACATTCATAGAATATAGTGTGTGTGTGTCACAAAAGAGTTCTCAGTTATTTCTCGGCGTTCCAAAGATGCAACTCTTCAGAAAAAGGAGTCTAAATTCCTGTAATAGCACCTGTAGTCTAGTTTTGCAGAGAATCTTTGTTTTAAAAGCCAAAGGAAGCAAACAATATTTTAGAGACTCATCGTCCTGTGGCAGCTTACCCAGTTAGCATGATATCAAACAAGTTTTTCTGAATTTTCAATTTCACTTCTGTGACTTCTCTTTTTAAAGTATTAGTAGGTTTTTTCCACCACATGAAAAAGAATAGGTCTAAAGTCTGCCTTCAGTTTCCAGAAGGCAATTTAGCAAACAATTTTTATCTTTTTGAACAAACACTAAGAGCTATCAAAAGCTTTTGTTCCTGAGAACAAAAATTACCCATGTGAGAGACTGTCAGATATTTTTGGAGAGTTTTCAACTTGAACTGCTTCAGTGTAAATGACTGAACCCACTGAGCCTCCATGTCTCTTTTTGTTTTTTTAATATATTGACCTTAATAGACTCCATCTAGACTCCCACTTTTGTAAGCATGAAAAGCCAATAATTAACAGAAAGGGAAATTGAAATTACTGTATTAGCTGGCTATATGCAGAAATTTTTAGAAGAAAATTATTTACAAGGAATTAATATGCAAAGTAAAACTACTCCAATTAAAGAGATGGAGAAAAAGCTAGGATGATGAAATAGTTACAAAGACAGTTCTTAAATCTAAGAATCTGCTTTTACAAAGCTTCACCTGAATATCTGGAAACATCTAATGAATAAAACAACAACAAAAAGGTCCTCTTAACCCACTGAATAATGCTTCTCTCAGTATTCTTGGTTGTGGTACTCTAGCTTGCAAAGATACACATTCCCATTTCTTCTTAGCATTCTTGCATTACGGAGTTAATGGTAGAGAGGAAATAAGTATCAAAGCAAAATAGTTTTGAAATAATTTCAGAACAGTTATACACAGTATTCAAAACCTATTTCTCACTTCTCTATGTTCTTTATTAACCTTGCTGGAATGGTTTTTTTTTCTCTACAACTGCCTGAAGTCTAGGCAATGTCTTTGATATAATCTATTATACAGCAAGAATTTTTTCACCTTTCACACAGACATCCAGAGAATGGTTTACTATTTCATACAAAAAAGAAAAAAAATATTCCAAAATATCTGCAAAGGAAAGCACTTGAAAGTAGAGAAAAATCATAATTCTAAATGTTTCTGGAATGTCGTAAATGTCATCTGGGTTTTTTTTTTTTTTTGCATGTAGTTCCATGAAAGTGAATCCAAACTCCCATCAGACTCTTGTATCCTGTTTCTATCTTTCTTACATTGTTTTTATTCCCATAGCTGAATTTTGCTTAGTGGGAGCTTTTAGAAAGTTGTTTTCCTGTTCAAGATCACACCTATTTCTCTAGAGAAAAAGAAAAAAAAGTCTGACTTAATAGTGATATTTAGAGTATGGAAATTCCACTTTCCTTCTCCTTAACCTCCCTTTGTCAGTCCTGCAAAAATCCCTTGGGAGTTTTTAAGCTTTGTTATGGAAATGGATGGAGCTATTAAAAAAAAATTAAAAAATCAAATGTTCTAGTAAGTTTTTATCAGTATTCTGCTGTAGCCTTACAAGTATAATGCAAGAGATCCCTTTTCTGTCCTTCAAAAATGAGCCCCAAAGGCAACATCCTGGATCTATTCCTTGTCCTCTGAACAGTTTAATGTAGTTTTCCTAGTCATTCTAAACCTTGCCTTTAAACCACCCTACTCTTCAAGATATTTTTGCTTCATACGGGTGAAATAGGACATGACATAAATAAACATTTTATGTTGCTCCATTTCTTGTCATTAAGGCATCACATCAATAAAAAGAACCCTCATGAGGAACTCATTTTTGTTCTGCAAAGAACTGTTGCATGCTATCTTCCTCTGCTGTATGCAACCCTAGCACATAAAGTTTTCAAACCATAAGAAATCTAAGCCTTTGACAACCTGAAAAAATAAAAATAAAAAAAGAAGCAAAGACAAAACTGAATTTGCAGTAATTTTTCCTGAATTCAAAAGAAAACTGGAGCAGAAGAAACTAAGATATTTATCTTATTAAATTGCTGTCTTTTTAACATAAATATCCTGCTTCAGGAAGGACTTGTATCTATGATCCTACTCATTTTTGAGACTCCATTCTTTGTTTGTACTGATTATGTGAATAGCTTCTGTTAATATTTTAGGGTTTATTCCATCCCTCTAGCCAAACCTGTAAAATATGAGGGCATATTTTCAGTCTAGGAAGTATCTCCAAAACAAAATTATCTATCACAGCCCGCTATGATTTATGGATATTGAATCTCACAAAAAGTTTATATTCATCTACTCCAAAAAGCTGAATACATTAACTATTGCATATTTCTCAGTGGCTATGTCCATACAGCCAGCTGGCTCTTACCACTAGATATGCAGAAGAAAAGCTTCTCCATTTTGCATTCCTCATTGTAAGATCATATCCAAAACTACTTAACAAGTATTTTGGCTTTTAGTAATCTTAAGAATGTAACAGAATACCAGCTGGAAATGGGACCTAGATTAAACCTTCAGAAATTCCTACCTAGCACTACTTTCAATCCACTGTAGCAACAAATAGTAGAGCTCCCCGGTAGGCTGCTGTTGTTGCAAATAAGCAGCAGCTTGTATTCAGCAGCTTGCTGCCAGCCAGCACCAGTTGGCTGAATAGCTTGTGCAGCTGTTTTCACAACAGCATCAGCACTTATCCCACCCCAGCTGCACCCAGGAGGAAATGACAGCAACTTAAATCAGCTGCTGCTGAAGGGTCTTGGATGTGCTCTACTTGTTAAAGCATCATTGATAGGTTCATAAAATAATTATCAACATGTCTTCTGGAAACTTCCCTAGCTGATGCAGCCTAGAAAATAGGGCAAAAAAAATTAGCTAGAACTAAAAGAAGGAAAATTGTACCTAGTAAATGTAGTTATTGGATCCTATCAATGTATTTATTGGGAGTAACTTGGCCTATTTGGAAGGCTTGTAGTCATATCAGCACAGGTAGCTAGCATTAGTATTTTTGGCTGGGACAGCATTAAGTTTTTTCATCGTTGCATTTATGGTGTTATGCTTTGAATTGGTGATGAGAACAGTATTGGTAATATAGAGACGTTTGTTATTACTGCGTGGTGCTCACACAGAGTCAAGGCCTTTTCTACTTCTTGCTGTCTCTTGTCAGCAAGCAGGCTGAGGGTGCAAAAGAAGCCTTGATGCAACTCAGATGGCACAGCTGATCCCAGGTGACAAAAAGGGTATTGCATATCATCCGACATCATGCTCAACAAAAAGAGCTAGGAGGCGAAGGAGGAAGGAAGGACATTTGGAGGGATGGTGTATATTTTCCCAAGTTACAGGTGATGGAGGCCTGCTTTCTGGAGATGGCTGATCACCTGCCTGCCCATTGGAAGTGGTGAAAGAATTTCTTATTTTGCTTTGTTTGCATTCATTGCTTTTATTTATTAAATTGTCTTTATTTCAACCCAACATTTTTCTCACTTTTACTCTTCTGGTTCTCTTCCTCACCCCGCTGTAACAGGGAGTAAGTGAGAGGTTGTGTGGGGTTGAGCTGATGGCTAGTATAGTTAAACCATAACACCTGACCTTTACCCAAAAGAAAATGTAGTTGTAGCTTATTAATCAAAGAACCAAGATCAGTGTTATCCTATTATTTTTTTTATTATCATTTTTTTTCTTTTTTCTTAAGTATTTAGAATTACTTTTGAGAATAAATATAGCTGAAATAACAACAAAGAAGTGGCAACAAGACAAGATGTTCCAATCAAGGTTTAAATGAACTTATAAAAATGTATTTTTGTCTTAGTGTTACCAGATAGAGGCACAGAGATACATAATACAAATATTGTGGAAGATAAATTATGAAAAAAAGCATGCAAAATATTTGTGTACTTTGTTCCTGAAAACTTTCCTTCACAGACTTCTGGGTTTGCTATTCCTGTAGGCAATGCTAAAAAATTGTTAAGAATCTTGAACAAGTTCTGTCCAGTTGCATTGTTTTGTTTCATGATGAAAGAAATTTGCTCTGTGTTAAATAATAAAAGACTAATTGCCTTTTCAGTCAGTTTCTATATCTATAAAATATTTATTATTTCCATCAATATTTTTACTGTCAGACATTGTCTAGAAAAAACAACCAATCAATTTCACCTACAGAAACAACCTCTTGCTATCATCTTTTTCTAAGAACTGTCTGTTCTACTCTTAGGCACTTTTAGAAATGACTCCTATGTCATCTGTCCTGAAGAAGAGTGCTGAACTCATCACTGCAGGGCCAAAGAAAACAAATTTATTTCTTAAATGCCTGTCTTCCTATAGTCTGTAGGAACTTCTCAGAAAGTATTTAGCAGTATGTAATTAACATTCCTCATTACTTCTAGAAGAGTCTCCACTATTCCCTGTTTTTGATTAAAATCTGTTCAGAAAGCGCTTATAGTTTTGTCCATAATCCACAAAAAAAAAAATAAAAAAAATAAAAAAAATCAAACTTTGCCCATAAACCTAGGAAACTTTAACAGCTGGGACTTGAGAACATTGGTAAATCTTCAGTACCTTATTCCGGCCTTTTATCTATCTATCTCTCTGTAGTGGTTTGAGTTTGTTCACTTGAGTTTCTGGTTAAACGCTAGCACACCTACCAGATTTTATTTAATTTTGCTGTGAGATAAGGATTAGGAGTAGGTAAAGGAGGCTCAAACTTTAAAGAATATGAAGAAAGTTTATTAACAGACTTAAAAGGAAGGAAAAAAATTAATAACTAGAACAAAACTTTCAGAACACTTTTGCTCCTCCCACCTCTCCATTTTTTCCTAATGACAATACAAAAAAACAACACTTCGACTTTCAGTCAGTTTACCACTTCTAAATTAGTCTTTCCTCAGTTCATTTAGGGAGAGGAGTTTTCTCTTGCTTTACCATGTTGACTTGCCTACAAGAAATACAGTTCTTACAGTTTTCAGTCTCACAACTAGCAGCTGCCCAGGAGAAAAAAAAAAATCTGCTTGTTGTGGAAAACCCCTGCCACACTAGTAGCCTTCCCACAGCTGCTACGGTGGGTTATGACGGTTCATGGGGTATTGTTTCAAGGATGAGTGGTTCTACTATAGCAACAAAGAAATCCCCTTCTTCCATGACTGGCAACATAAGTCCTCTTTGACCATTCCCCAGAGCAAGGGATCTGGGTTACAGCTTCTTTCTCTCTCTTCTCAAACTTTTCATCAGGCTGCAATTACTTCAGTATTTACTTATTTCTACACAGGTGCCTTGGTTCACTGGCTGCACTGGCTGCAGTTAGAATGTCACGTCCCCCCTTGGACCATTTCTTCATATATTACAGGGAATATTTTAGCTTAGTCCCAATCATGGCTTCACAGAAGAATTTTCAGCTTCTATTTTGAAGCACTTCTAATGCTCCTTCTTCTGGGCGTTAGCTCTGTTTCTTTCACTGACTTTCTGAGTCTCTATGCTGTGTTTCTGTAGGTGTCTTCACTCTTTGTCTGTGCAGGGGAGAATGGGTGTCTGCAAGTTTCATCTGGGTAATGAAAGGGTTAATTTCTTTCTCGGGTCTCTGCTACAGTCCCATGATCTCTGCCAGGTTGTTTAAAGAGTTTGAGCCGGGCTGCAGAAGCAGTCAAGAGTCTCATTAGCCTTGCTCTGCGAAGCTGGCCCAGCCCGGTGGGGCCTGGCCCGGGGTGAGGGGTGCCAGCCTGGCCCAAGGTGATAGGGCAGGGCCCAGCCCGAGTCGGATGGAGCCAGCCCGGCCCCTGCCTATTTGCTGAACTGCATCCGAGCTGGAGAGCTCAGGCCGGGTCCTCCCCTGTGCTCAGCTGCACTGCTGCTTCAAACTCCCTTTCCCCTCCTCTCTCCCCCTGGCGGGGGAGGGGGGAAAGGCAAGGGCCCAGTCTTACCAGAGAGAGAAGCACAGGACTTGCTTCTCTGGCAGCAACAGGACAAGAAAAAGGGTTTTTTCTCAGGTGTCTCTCTCTTAAATATGGTTTTTTCCTGGAGGCGGAACAACTTTTAATTAGATTATATACCTAGCAATACTCAAAACTAGCTGGTCACTGGCTCTGTTGCTCAAGAAGCAAAGGCTACTGCTTCCTGCACCATAGGTCACTTGCAAGACTGACCCTTCCTGGGCAACCCACGACACTATCTATCTATCGATCTATCTCTCATTCTGATCAAAAGTATTAAAATCTTTTGTCATCTGCTTATAGCACACTGAAAAATAACATGAAATATATTCATTGAGCATTGGAAAAGTAATAAAAAACCCCATTATTTTTGAAAAATGAGATTTAAACTTTTTATTTTATTCCAGTTCAATTTAATGCTTACAATTTTCATCCATTATTAGACTTCTGTTTCATAGCATATGGAATTTTCTTGTATCAAGATAAATACTGTAGGTGTAGAGGGCCCCTTTCTGCAAGCATTTGTCTGTTAGAACACATACTTAGATGCAATGGTTAAGGTCTCACTTTAAGCATTAAAGGTAAGATTTTTTTGATCAGTAAGCTATTTATATTTGTAAGGAATTATTGTAATGCACATTTATAGCTATTATAATAATGATAATCAAAATGTGATTCTCTACAGTAATATAGTTCTAAGTACAAGATATTAGTATGTGAACAGATTGCAAAGCCTGAAGGATCACCTTGTCTGAGCTACATCAATGACATGAACAAAGGAATTGAGAGCACACAAAGTTTGACAACAAAGACTGAATTATGAGGAGCTGTTGATTCCCACAAGGATAGAGAGGCCTTGTAAGGTGCAGCCCTGCAGAAGGGATCTAGGGGTTCTGATTGATGGTAAGCTCAATACAAATCGAGAGTGCTCCCTGGCAGCCAGCCGTACCCTGGGGTGCATTATGCACAGTGTACATTACTGGTCTAAAGAAGTAATTGTCCCACTGCTCAACACTGCTATGGCCTCCTCTTGGAAACTTTGTGCAGCTTCGGGTGCCACAATGTAAGAAGGATATAAAATTATCAGAATGTGTCCAAACGAGGGCAAGAAAGTTGGTAAAAGGACCAGAGGGTACGGCTTGTGAGGAGCAGGGTTTGTTCAGTGTAGAGGAGTCTGAGGGGTAACCTGATTGCTGTCTACAGCCTCCTCATGACAAGGACTGAGGAGGAAGGTGTTGATCTATTTACTCTGGTGTCCAGTCAAACACAAGGGAACAGCTAAAAGCTGCATCAGAGAAGGTTCAGATTGGATACAAGGAAAAAGTTCTTCCCTTACAGGGGGATTGATCACTGGAACAAGCTTCCAAGCCTGCTAGTTGGCATTCAAGAAACATTTTGACAACACTCTTATATGGTTCAACTTTTAGGTTGTCCTGTAGAGAGTCAGGAGTTGAACTCAATAATCCTTGTGGGTCCCTTCTAACTCAGAATATTCTATGGTTAGTATTAATCTGAATCTATTTATGTTTAGATTTTTTCCATCTCAATTTGTAACACCCTCATCTGATATGTTGAAGAAGCCTCTGTTATTAGTGTTCAGTTCTCCACACAGGCACTTAAAACTTATCCACTAACCCTGTCTTTTATCCAGTAATCAAGACTTTGAACCTGTTCAGTTTATGCTTTAAATATAGAGGTAACATAATGGATTGGAAAGTCAAGAATGAGCTGTTAGCTTTTCTCAGAACAAATTACTATGATATGAATTTCTTTGGTGTATTTAATTCTAAATGCTCTCAAGAAAGAGTTCTCATTTTACTTTTCCCTGTTCTTAGGTACAAAATAGAAGTCAGCAATGCAGAATTTTGACAAAAAGACAATATAAGTAAGTAAGAGAGGAAAGGGAGGAAAGCTTTCCTCACCTTAGCAGCTTAGTTTGGGTTTTTTTTTTATTTTGGTCCTCTCTCTCAATATTCCAAAAGGAGAAATACACGAGTGAAAAGTAATTATATTGGTTTCAATATCTCTGTTTATATTAAAATAGAAATTGTAAATGAAGTATGGTTTGTATCCTGATATCTCCCCATAAACAGAATGTTTTGGAGCTTACTTGTCAACTGTCTGCTCAAATGTGGAGCACATCTTCAGGAACTCAAAATCGTCTCTGCTCTGCAAGCCCTGTACTGACCTTGCTAGAGATCTCCAGTACTTCTGCAGAGACAAAGCAGGTAAAGCTCACCTTGAATAAGCCTGGTTCATACTCAGCAGACACTATATTTCAGCACACTAGATTTTCAGCACACTCCAAGATTTACCAAGAAGAAAAAGCAAAACATTACTTATAAGAAAAGGAACCATATCTAGACAATCCAGGAGAGATAATGGGCTATGATGTTAAATTACCATATATTTAGTATCAGTACAAATTATCATTATTAACAACAGTCCTATAGTATATTAACAGTTTCTAGTTTAACTTTGTTATCATGTATTTGGATTTTTGGTGTCATACTGAACTATTCTATTAAAAGGTTATGAATATGAATACACATTAATCAAAGGCATGAAATTCAAAGTCCTCAACTCAGCATTTCTGAGTGACCATACCAATGAACTAATTCATCTAGAAATGTAGAAATGCAAGATCATGGTATAGGTTGTGCAACATCTTTAATTTATCTCAACTAGTTTTACCCAGTTCCATGAATGGCAGTGGGAATTTTAGTGATAAATAATTTCTTCCTTGTATTTGTGCATATAAACAACAGATAACAAATAGTCATCCAGTTGTACACTGATGGAACAGGAACACTTTAAAAGTCTTGCTTATTTAAAGGTAGAGGGCAGTAGTGTATTACTGCTGCTTTCTTTCCCAGCTGCTTCAAGGTCAAGGAATGAGACTGGTAGGTAAAGGAGTCTCCATGACTCTGATTTTATTTACTCTGTTTTCCTGACAGCAAGAAAGAAAACATGGCTGTCCATTGTTTTCCTGATAAGAGATGTCCTTAAAAGCTGTGAGTAGATATGTTGTGATATTGATGGCCTGACAGCTTCAATGTCAACATCACATGAGAGTTTATCTTCCTAATTCTGCTATATTTTCAGTTGCCCCACATCCATATAGTCTGGCATTTTCTGCCTATATATTTTTTATTATTTCTATTGCATATATCTGCAATCTAAATTGTGAGATAATTAAGTTTACTGGCACTTGTGGTGCCCTCTTGGTTGTGAGAACTATGTAGTTGAATTCTTAGGTTACATCAAAACTTACACAAGACCAGATATGGAGTTAAATTAAGCATTTGTCTGCTATAATGCCCACTCTTTAATGCTATTACCCATTTACTTGATTTTCACCCATGCCAGTCAATTCAAAGACAAAACCTGAGTAATGACCAGAGAATAACATGACCTGTAGACTTTCCCAATAAGAAGGTGGCCAGCCTGTTCTGCAGGAGTACCTCCATGGCCTATATGGATACCAGCTGTCTCACAAATTTTGTCCTCATGTCTGAAGAACACTTATTGCTCATATCTGTGTACAAACTTGATATAGCCCTCTGTCACAGCACTCCCACAACCACACCAGGGAAACCTTCAGCAATAGCAGTATCAACAACTTTACCTTCTGAAAACACAACCATTTATACCATACAGCACATGCTCTTCCCCACACCATAATTGGTTAGCTTAGCTGCCCCACCCAGGGTCACAGCTGAAGTTCATTTGGGTTGAGGCTGCACAGCTGAAACTCATTTAAGCTAAAGTTATGTTTCCCACAACCCTCAATAAATATGAGGACTTGTATAACACTGACAACAGAACTCAATACATTTCCACTTACTTTTGTTTTGCCCTACACATCTGCTTAGGAATAATCCATGACAAGCGAATCTGGAACTTTGGTAACCTGCTTAAATATGATAGAGAAGTTCCACTGAAACAGACGTTGATATTATCATGTGTTCTTAGGGGAATTGCTTAGCATTGAAGTCCTTGTTCAATTATTTGCAATTAAAGACATTTGACTGTAGATACTGAGTATTGAAAAGAGAAACAATATTGACTCGCTAATTATTACTGTTAGCTTTCTGTGCTTAGTGAGAAATTCTTCATATAGTGAGCAGGAACACTTGTGTAAAGTTGATAAAGGTCTTAGAACTCTCATACAGGGCATGGTATTGATAGTGAAAAGTTCACAAAACTTGTATTTATGTTCAAAGTCACTGCAGCAGCCCTTATTACAGGTAGTTCATTGATAAAAATTATAACAACCAAAGAGGTGACTTCAGAAAAGAGAGGTAAAAGGCTTTTATGTATACCAGAGATTGGTATATGAAAAAAAAATCCGTGATCATATAACTTTGAATTTGTTTTGATTAACTTTTCTTTACAGTCAGTTCTCACCTATTCATATATGTTGCAGTATGAGGTACAGCTTCAGCAGAACTTTGAAAATTCTGTGAAAGACAGCATGAAACAGTATCAGAAGAAAAATATTAAGAACCATTAAAAATATCCTTTTTGTACCTCTCTATCCCCCACTTTATATCAAAACTTGGAACCTGAATACAGAGGAGCTTTTGTGGCAAAAGATATCATGACAGGGAATTGTGTAGTAAAGTGTTCAGACATGTCAAAAGACTGTCTTTGTGATGGCTAAACACAGTCATATTGATTCTGGTACACTTTGTAGTGCTAAAAAAAAAAATCAGCATTAATGATTATTTCATATTACAAATAGCTGCTAGTCAAGGTTTAATATAGAATTTTCCACACATGCTGTCTCTTTTATTTTATTTTCTTGCTTTATATAGCATTTTAAAATTTTCCTTTATAAATCATGTACTGACACTTGAGACATGCTGTCATGTAAGAAAACATATTGTACTATATCACTTTTAGTTACACATTTTTGAAAAACATGAGATCCTATCTTTCAGATGGTATAAATCGTTTTAGTTCTATGAGCTGCAAAGCCAAGCCAAGGTGTGCATATTTAATTTTTTTATGTTAGAAATGCTGTCTTGTTAAGCAAATAAAAGTATGTTAGATAAGATTTTTATCATTGTAAATAAAATTGATTATATTATTTGAAAAACATTTTTCTAAAATCCTTTGGACAACTGGAAAATAACACCTACTTCCTAGCATTGACTTTTTGGAAATTACATATTTATTCTTCATTGTAACATTTCACAAAATGCCTATCATTTAGGCACAGATTAGGTGGCCAAAACCTCACTGTAGAGAATACAAATTCTCATCTGCAATATTCGGAAGAATATCATCCTGGAGTTTCTGGAAAAAGATACTGCAGATTGTTCTATCTAAAATGATACATATTCATTATAAAAAACTTTAAGCATATAAGACATATGTTTCAAATTTCTTTTCATAAAAGAAAATAAGCAGAAAAGATGGTTCTATTACATTGATCCTATATATATATTCCCTTGGGGATAGGGCAAGGAGGCAGAGGAGTTGGATTTGAAGGAATGAAATTGAGCCTAGGAAAATGAGAAAGGTGCAAGAAAGGAGTTTTAAGTACTGCCTTTGTCTCTCACTATCCAAAAATATTTACTTTTGGGGGGAAAATTCATTTTCCTTTCTTCAACTATGATTTATTCATGATGACAACTGGTAAGTCACCTCCTGGTTTTTATCTTGATGCATGAAATTTTTCATTTTATTTTCTTCTCCTGTCATGTTGGGTAGAGAGTGTGAGAGAGTGACTGGCTGGGTATCTGGCAGTCAGACACCGTAAGACCCAACAAGACATAGTTATGTAGAGTAAACTATAAATGTATTATAAAGTGCATTATTTAAGGAGTAATTTGTGCTCCACTATGTACAAAATTATTCACCATAAATGTTTGAATTAAAGGAAAATGTTAATTGATCCTCTAAGATGAATAATACAGACATTCAAAATAAACTTGGTTATAATAATCAAATTGAAAATGAGAATATAATGCATTTTATGAATGAATTTCTGATTAATAGAAGAAAAATAGAGGTAAAATTGTGGAGGTATTAAAATACCTTCTAACAAACCTTAAGTAAAACTTTTTTTGATTGCAAACATTTTCTTTTTCCTTTTTCACTTCTCTTTCCCTCCTCTTCAATACATTATTGATACTATCATGGTAGTCATTCGAGAGAGAGAATTAATGTAATTTTAATGCAATTCTACTTCAGCACTCCCTTCCTTTTAATAGTAATTTAAATTTAAGTGATCCTTTAAAAAATAAATGAAATCTTTTAAAGATCTATTTCTCTTCAATATACTTGAAGAGTTCTTATTAATGTTGACAATGGGAGTAAGAATGAAATGTACTAGATTTAAGTATCCAAAAGCTAACATCAAGTTTTTCTATACGAAACTGTTGAGTGAGTTGTCCAACAACTGTTCTTGCATGTCTGTTTTGCTGCCTTAGCAATTTTAATTGCTGCAATTCATTTATATTTTCATTTTTAAACCCACTTTGACCAGAGATTATTACTTTGAATTTTTCTATTTAATATGCAGTATGTCTTTTGGTTCCAACTTCACTATTCCCGTATGCAAATTCATTAATTTCACCAGGACACACTGAAATGGAAGTTACCATCAGTTGTGCAATATCCTACACATGGATTAGGGCAATCCCCAATATCAGTACAGACAGGAGGATGAATGCATGGAGAGTAGCCCTGAAGAGAATGAAGTGGGAATAGTAGTTGATTAAAAAATTGGACATTGTGACAGCATAGACTCTTTCCCATGGGAATTTTTTCTTCTTCTACTGAAGTTTACTAAATATAAGTTCCATGTTACTGAGAGTGGCTTTTGGAAACAGGAGGTCAGAGCTCTGCCCAATCAATCCTGGGGGGTGGATTGATCTCAGGCAATCCGAATAGTCCTCTCATGTGTATATAAATCTGTTATTAATTAAATAAACTCACTCAGCATTCTCTCAAGATTCGTGTGTCCCTTTGCTCTGCTATGGGTTCAACAGCGACAGGGACATGAGCCAGCAATGTGTGCTTGCGGCCCAAAAATCTTATTGCATCCCTGGTTGCATAAAAAAACATCTTGGACAGCAGGTCTAGGGAGATGATTCTGCCTTTCTAGTTTCCTCTGGTGACACCCCACCTGGGGTACTGCATCCAGCTCTGGGGTTTACAACATAAGAAAAATATGGACCTGAGAGAGCAGTAGAGCAGAGAATCACAGAGCCACAGGGTGGGTCAGGCTGAAAGTGACCACAGTGAGTTTCTGGTCCAGCCTCCCTGCTCAAGGAGGGTGATCTTAGAGCACGTGGCAGGGGACTGCATCCAGACGATTCTGGAGTATCTCCAGTGAGGTTGACTGCAACCTCTCTGAGCAATCTGTTCCAGTGTGCAGTCACCTGCAAAGTAGAGAAGATGGAAGTTCCTGTCTCACATCAGTCTCTGCCCATTGCCTCTTGTCCTGTTGCTTGACACCACCAAGAAGATCCTTGCTCCATCATCTCAACATTCTCCCTTCAGACACTTATAGACAATAATGAGGTCCCATCTCAGTCATGTCTTCTCAGGCTGAACAGGCCCAGCTCCCTCAGCCTTTCCTTGTAAGAGAGATGCTCCAGTCCCTCAACTGCCTTTGTTGCCCTCCACTGCATCTTCTCGAGGAACTTCATGACTTTCTTGTACTAGGGAGTATAGAACTGGACTCAAACCTCTGGATGTGGCCTTTCCAGGCCTGTGTAGAAGGGCAGGATCACCTCTCTCAACCTGCTGGCAATGTGTTTCCTAATGCAACATTTATGACCAAAGAGCTGTAATATCTCTCCTAGCAAGAAAGGCTGAGAGAGTTGGGATTGTTCAGCCTGGAGAAGAGAAGGCTCTAGGATGACCTTATTGTACATTTTCAATACTCCAGTGGGCCTTACAATGAAGAAGAGACAGGCTTTTCAATAGGGCCTGTACTGACAGGACAAAGATCATTGGTTTTAAAGTGAGAGGGTGGATTTAGATTGAAGATAAGGAAGAAACTTTTCTTATGCTCAGGTTGGTGAGACACTAGAGCACATTTCTCAGAGGTGGATCTCCCAGTGTTGGAAGCTTCCAAGATCAGGCTGAACGGGGCTTTGAGCAGCGTGATCTAGTGAAAGTTGTCCTTGCCCATGACAGTTGGACAAATGATCTTCAAAGATCGTTTTCATCCCAAATCGCTCTATGACTCTATGATTCTCTGGTTGTAATTTCAAGAAAACATCTCAAAACAAATCTTAATTTATTATATGGATCAAAATTATTGGTTTCAAAATTTATTCCTGTTTGGGTATATTGAGGTAGTAATGTGAATATATATTGCTGGTGGTTAGGAATGAGTCTTCCTAAATTTTGGATCTGAACTCCTGATGGCCAACAAAAGGAATAGAAAATTCAAGGTGAAACAAGCTTTTGAGGAAACTTTGACTTGCTAAGTCTTTGTGTCTACATTTCTTTTATCTTTTTTCATAATCTCTTATTGAACAGTTAAAGTCCCAAGATAGCCTTGAATGTCAATATTTGAGGATGATCTAAAAAGTTATGACCTTAATAACTTATCACTTGATAATTTAATGAGTTCAGCTAATAAACAGGCAAGTAATTAGGGTTGTGAACGTGGCTGAGTGCAGCAGTGAAGGTGCAGATGAAACAAGAGTTACTACATGTGCTGTTCTAGCTGTGTACAAAACAGGTGGAAAGCTCTTGAGATAGCAACATTCTCACTCTAATATTTTTGAATAAATAACAGTTGGAGCTCATGATGCCAGTTGGTTCTCCATATAACATCCTGACAAAGGTAATGCTTAATATCTGGACTAGACTTTCACTTTTAGGAGCCTAATCTATCTCTGCAGTTAGGCGTCACAAAGGCAAAGTGAAAAACTCCAGCTGAGTTAGATGTCAGTGTATTTTGAATTGTGTGAGCACTGATACCATGAGCTCTCCAAGCTTTCCCAAGCAGGATTATTACTGAAAATGTGTACTTGAGCCAATTCTGAGAGATGTTAAGATATCTGTACTCACTGAAGCATTCTATTAGTTTCAACAAATTTTAAATTATGCCCTATTGTGTAATGCTACGCTTGCTTTAAACCATATAATAGAATCACAGGATGGTTTGGGTTGGAAGAGATGTTAAAGATCATCTAGTTCCAATCCCCCTGCTGTGGGGAGGGACACCTTCCACTAGACAGTGTTCCTCAAAGCCCCATCCAACCTGGCCTCAAATACATCCAGAGATGAGGCATTCACAACTACTCTGGGCAACCTGTTCTGGTGCCTCGCCAACCTCACAGTAAATAATTTCTTCCTAATATCTACTCTAAACTGACTCTCAGTTTGAAGCCATTCCACCTTGTCCCATAACTACATATCCTTGAAAAAAGGCATCTTCCATTCTTTTTGTGGGCTTCCTTCAGGCAGGCTGCACTGTGACCTTGATAGGTCACGCTAAATCACAGCTGAAACCATTGCTTTGGGCTTTTGGTATCTATAGATGGATAAGAAGTTAGAGACTCTTTAGTATAGCTAATTCATTAAACATACTGCAAGGCAATAATTTTTATGTGAATGAAGAGTGAATAGCTGAATAATGTTTGATAATTGACTAAAAGGTCTTTTAATAAAATACCCTCCATGTATAATTTAATTTTTGAAAATGAGCCTGAATTTTTTTCTGGATAAGAACATGTTAAAAAAAATCCTTCTTGCTGTTTTTAATGAACTCTAACTCAGCTACCTTCTTTTTTTTTTTTATTAGGCCTGCATAGTAAAATAACAGGCGAATATATTTGCCATTTGTATGTGTCATCAGCCATAAAATTAAACTGTGAAAAAGTAGAGTGTCTGCTGGGAAGGAAGAGCTGTGGACTTTTACAGTGAATAACCAAAACCCTTTCTTTGTCAAGTGAAAGGCATCTCCAATGAATATACTTCTGTGGCCTCTGGTGAGAGCTGTTAGTATTTAATGTCTTTAGTTATGGCAAATGCCATAGGAGACAAAAACTAAAACAAGGTTTTTACATATTGTGTATAAGAACGCTGCACTTTAACCTTATGTTTTATCATCCTACTAGATTAAGAAAAAGAGGAGAGGTTCGGCTGCTGTGGTATTCAGGAGCGGATGTCATATGCTGACACAATACTGAAGTTTTTCTGCTTTTCAAGAAAAACTTTCTCTAGTGCAGTTATTTAAATGGTGGCACAATATTATGCAACATCAGCAGGTGCACTGATGAAATACTGTAATAAAAAGCATTTAATCCTGGAGCAGAATGCTCTGTTCAGTTGTTCCAGTCATGGCTATGTTTAATCTTTACATATATGCACAAAACCTCACTAGAACCTAGTCTTTGGCATATATAAAAGGCCAAATTTCTTCTCGTCACTCTTATCATCATGCAAAGTATCTTTAAAGACTATTTTAACTTCAAGTTTGAGTTGAATTCTAGAGGTACCCACATTCACTTTTAGCAGCATAATTTATAGTGACAAAAAGAAAAATAAATAAATGTCATTTAACTTTTGTAATCTTGGAAAGAATGTCTTGAATCTGGTGTTTAGATTCCCTCAAGAACCAAAAGTGAGGGGAAGAAAAGACATAACTTTTCAGGGAATGATTTCTCTCCAAATGCAGTCTGTGATAGGACTGAGTTATAATAGTTAAGAGAAAATCTGCAGATGTGTATGAATATACACATGGTTTGGTAAAGAAGGCGTAATGAAATAAGAAACTTCACTTGAATCCTCTAAGCTTAGGTTTGTTGCTGCAATACCTTCACTGCAAAACTGTTTTTAAATAGAATAATGAATTAATTTTTTTCTTTATTTTTTTTTTTAAATCCATGTTAATCATTGTTAACAATTGGTTAGAATATGTGTTACTGAATTCCACTGTATTGGAAAAATGTAAAAAGATTATGATGACAATTCACATTCTACTGTTACTTGTCTTTTGTATATAGTAGAAAGAAAAGTATGTTCAAAGGTCTTTTGAATTCTAAATATGACATGCCATTGGCTAAAATCTAAGGCTATAAATAGACACCTCTTCCTGCAGGCAAAAGTGATGCATTACATAAAGTACAAAATAAGTTCCATGAGCTGAATTCCAATCAATATGTACTAAAGACTGACAGTTTTTACTTCTGTATATAGGGTGCTTTGTGTTCAATCATATTGTTTAATTATACCATTCAAATATTTATACTCAACCTAATATAGGTTTGAAATTATAAAACTTCTTGGTACAAAGCTAAGCATGATGAAATACATCCTCTGTAGAAAGAAAGTCTGTATGATTTGCTGGGATATATCACTCTATGATCTGAAAGGCAAAAGAGTATTTGGTTTGGACTGATTTTGCCATCTGAACAATCTACAAAAAAATCTGTGTAACTTTTTTTGAACAATTACACTTGTGGATGAGGATTTGATTAACAGAAACAAAATAATTTAATGACAAGTATAATATTATGCAACTAGAGGATAACAACAAGAAAATCCTCTGTGATCCAGTATCTCACTCATCAGAAGCAACAGAGGAAGAGAAAAGCTTCATGTATGTCTGGACAGGTATTGGAAGGATGTAAGTAAAAGTAAAGTATAATCCTAGGGTGTGTTGCTGATAACTATAGTAAGAGTATAAAATTCAGTCTACAAAGCCCTGATAGAAAGTTTGATATGCTTTGTTTTGATTATCTTTCTTTAACCATTAACGTTTTTTTGAACAAGTATGAGGGGCAGCTGCAGATACAAATAAAGACAGCTTAATATAAACACACAAACAACAATTCAGAAACCAAAATTAATCATTAAGCTCAAGTACAATGCAGAAAATGAAAAAATAAATGGGTATAAAACACCTGTAAATAAATATGGGCTGAAAATTTAACAATTATTCCAATAAACAGAACAATGAGAACCGTACAAAATTTTCCTGTTAGAGAAAAAAAGATGAAAACTAAAGACATGTTTTACAAAATAAGTTTTGTGAATCTCTGAAAGTGAATAATAGATTGTAATCTGTTCTTGATAAACCTGGAAACTCCTGTAAGTTATAATTAATTTTTCTTCAGTAATTAAAATTGTGATTCCAGACTTCAATTTGATGTACTTCAAGATCACCAAAGCTTTTGTGTCAATGATAAAAATAATTAAAAATACAAAAATAATTTCAAAAAAAGAACAGAAAATATTATTTTTATTCTGCTAGATTCCTTGGACCTTTCAAAAGTTGATTTTTTGAGGAACAGCTCAATGAGGATTTAAAAATGTATCCCAGTTTCTTTTTCCCACTTAATATTTCCAAATAACTCCTTGTGGATCGCATCTATCAATTGCATTTTTTTTTTTTTAGATCAGCAAATAATAGGACCAATAGTTGGATCCAACATGAAGGTTCAATCATTTATTCCTTCAAGTCAATGGCAAATCTTATGTTGAACCTTGTATTTAAAAATAAGTGAACACAAAGAAAATGAAGGGCAGTTTTATAGAGAAGTAGATGAGAATAAGATATGATAGAAATAAAAAAAACCGTCAAACTTTAAGGAATGAAATTAAAAAGTGAGAAATATTTTTATCTTTAAATAAATAATTGCAAATATTATATTGTAAACAAATTGTAAACAATTATATTGTAAACAAATAACTTGAGGTCACCCCTCAGCCTCCTCTTCTCTAAACTAGACAAATCCAGAGTCCTCAGCCACTCCTCACAGGACATGCCTTCCATCCCTTTCACCAGCTTCACTATCCTCTACTGTATTCATTCAAGGACCTTCAGATCATTCTTAAATTGTGGGGCCCAGAACTACACACAGTACTCTGGGTGAGGCTGTACCAATGCTGAATACAGAAACCACTTTTTATTGGCTGGAGATGCTGTGTTTGATGAATCCCAGGAAGGGGTTTGCCCTCCTGTTTGCAAGGGAACACTGCTGGCTCCCACTGAGCCTGCTGTCAACCTCCTATGGAGCAGCTCTCCAGTCACTACTCTCCCATTTTATATTTGTGCCTGGTGATCCTCTGTTACAAGTGTGGAATCCATCACTTGGATTTGTTGAATTTCATCTCGTTAATAATTGTTCAATGCTTTAAGTTGTCTGGATCCCTTGATTGGGCCTATCATCCCTCAAGTGAATCAACAGAACCTCCCAGTTTGGTACTGTCAGAAAACTTTCTAATGGTACATTCAGCTCCTGCATCCATGTAATCCAAAAAACTATTGAACAGATTGAGCCCTGTGGAAGACTTCTGGTGATTGGTTGCTCATTCTCCTCAAGAGCCTCAGTCCAGAACTTGCCAGTGATAATCAAACTACTAAAGAAATATTCTATAAGTATTAACATATATTCCATAAGTATTAACATATTAATTATTATATATTTCTTAATGTCTGTTAGAAGAGAGTCTTCATCCTATTAAACTTTTAATCAAGGATTTTTTTAGGTCATTGTGTATACGTATTGAGATTTTGGTCTATTACATACCATTTCTTTTTTCTCTCATAGCTAGTGAGGTTTTTGGGATAATTTTTTTTTTGTTTTGGCAGAGTTTTGTTTGATTGGTTGGGTTTGGTTTTGGTTTTTTGTTTTCTATTTTTTGTTTTCATTTTGGTTTTGGTTTTGGATTTTTTTTCTAACAGTTGTAATGTATATGAAGGAGTTGAATCCCCGCTGTCTAGGTTACGCCTTAGACATGTGAGTGAGCTTATAATGTCTCACTCCTATTCATGTTTATAGTATCACTTAGTTTCTGCAGTGAGCCTGCTTTAAAGTCAGCTTTTCCTTTTATCTTTTTCTAAGCTTGAAGTAGTTAGTATCTTCAAGGACCTTATCTTCATTCTCTCTGCTCTTACTGTCTCCTCTTCGGGTCAATTACTTTTTCTTGGTTTCTTTTTCTTTCTGTTTCTGTGGGGGTTTTTTTTGTTGGTTTCTTTTT
>VZTJ01002050.1:134078-169090 GCA_013397795.1 Orthonyx spaldingii | reverse complement strand
TTTTTTTTTTTTTTTTTTTCAAATCTGTGTCCTCTAGAGACCAGGAGAGCTACTCACACTGAATTTTTGAACTTTGCTTTTTCTAAATTGAGTGAATTTTATCTGTAAGCTTCAAGGATTTCTTTTTTTATTTGAAACAGACTGTATAGATATAAGCTCCACCAGAGGTCCATTTCTTGCAGCTTGTGTCTGTCTAAGAGGCATGGGGAGATGAAGGCAACAATAACCACCTTTGTACTCTACTCACCAATCAGCAGGTGAGCAGTGTCAGCCAGGAGTGTGTAAGCCAGCAATGATTCTTGCCTGTTTCTCTCACCCTCATCCATTTGTGTTCAATTTTTTTTCCTTAATGCTCAGTATGTTATTATCCCTTTCCTAGTAGCCAGCCAATGTGAAACATCAATTTAAGAAGTCTTAATCAAGAGTCTTTTCTGAGCAATCAGAGACTACACATAGGACCAGGTGTCCTAGCATTAGGACTTCTTCCCAATCATGCTACTTTCTGCCTTGGGGTGAGAAAGAGGAAGCCAGTGACCAGGGTTGGGGAGTACAGAGATGAGGTCAACATTTTCATGTGGGTTAACTGTGTTTATATGCCTCATAAAGGCTTATACTGCACCCTTAGGTGACTATAGAAAGAGTTTTAGGAATGCATTCTCTATCATTCTTTGGCTAGAAATGTCTAGAAACCAGGAAAGTATAAGAAAATGACTTTGCTATAATCAAAGTACTGAAATAGCAGGACTGAAGGTGCTGAAAATGAAAAATTTGGATACGGAGTGAAAGTATAACGTGGTGCTGTGTACTACTACATAGAGATTTTCACCAGATGTGCTGATCCATGGGGCCTTCTCAGTGTCTGTGAGCATGCAGGCTCCTCAGGGTGCAGTGTCTCTGCTCAAAGACATGGTTGAATTACCAGATTTGCTGATGAACATGTCATAGTGCTCATTCTTCAGTAGACAATCTGTTGGCCTTGAATCCTTATTGCTGTAACTAATTACTCAGTACAAAACTTCTTTTTCCCTACTCCACTCCCCCTTTCAGGGTTTAGGCTAATTTCTGGGATAGCAGAATACCTTACTCCAATTCCATTGTCAGAAATTAACAAATCTGTATTTTACAGTTCCAGAAATATGTGTAAGCAAAGAAGTAAGAAGCAAAGATGTATTCTACTTAGACATTTGATTTGTCTTCGGTCAAAAGTAGTACATAACAGTAAACAATATGATGTGTGTATTTCCCTGTTGCACTTTCCTACAACAGTTTCTGGCATTTCTTTAGAGTTAACGTCCTCTGAGATCTATCCAGTGCACTGCAGGTCTTAGTTAGAGACAGTATGACTAGATTTGAATGAACACATAAGCAAAATGAAGCACCAAAATAATTGTAATCCAGGGCCTGGGGGTTATATAACTAGGACATAGAGCCAGAGAGTCCTATTTCTAAGCAGGAAAAATCAATGCAGGTACAAAATTGCACTGAGGGTCTGTCTAAATTGGAAGAACTTGTTTTATACAGGTGCATAACCTGAATAAATTTCTTTTTAAGTCTTCAGTGTAAGAGCCACCACAAAACTTAACTCCTCATACATATATCAAAAAATGTATCGGCAGGAGTATGGACTGTAATGTGTCAGATGAACTGTGCCAGAAAGTGTCTGTATCTATTAAATAATAATAGGACCCAGGCTGACTGTCTCAAATGTAGCTACTGAGACATTCAGGATATCAAGCAAGCAAGGTGAATCTCATCTACAGAATAATAATAAAAAAAATTACTTGTATTCTCCATTTTGTATGGACTTTAAATATAAATTTAATGAAACTACTTTTGAATGTCTAAAATAATTGATATTTTCTTGGGGAAAATATTTTAGCTCAGTAATAAATTAGAAAACAAATAAATGGTAAAAGAATTTGTACGTACATTCATCCCTGTTATGTGTATGTGTACTTACATGCTAGTTTTTAGGTCAATAAAGATAAATGGAGCAGTTGGTTTTCATCTCTTGTATTTTGGTAATAAAGTTAAATAAAAACATTGCTTGGGGAAAGCTGTACTTCATTCGGTTAACTGGTAATGTAAGACTTTCATAAGATGCAACATGATTTATTTATATTTTATTACTTTCCAGATTGCAATTAAGAATTATATCTCTGTCCACAATGACTGATGAACTCTTAAAGTAATCATCTAAACTATGTCTCCTCTCAAAAACAAAAACCCACTTTGCAGTTGTAATAGTAAATTAAATAAGGCTGTGGCGCAGCTTTGGTAGTAGTCATCAGTAATACCCTGATATGATTTAGGTCATCTTTCCAGTTGGTTTTTTTATTTGTTTTTTTTTATTTACAGAGTGGGCAGTAGCCCAAAGAGGTAGTTAGAAATGTGCAGTAAAGGGAATCAAAACCTTATCCATACAGTCATTCCTATTTTGATAAATCATGCTGGTATATGGTAATGATCGTCATATGTGTTAATACGATCACTAATATATGTTTCAACATTCAGCTTGGGTCCAGAATCTGTCTTATGTGCTACAGGTTTGATAAATACTTCAGGTTCAGAGAGTTCATGATCTTTTTGTTAAGTTGTGAACACTGAAAGATGTCCATATTGCTCATGTGGACACATCTCCTAGAGTGGACTATTTTCATCACAGCATTTTTTCCTGGGTACAATACTGATCCTCTGACTTTCTGTGTCTTAATTACGACTTTTGTGGTTGTTCTTTTAGGAGTATTTAAATAACATGAAGCTGGCTTTTAAATTGAGGGTGTGTCTTGAACATGTTGTGTATAGTATAACAACTATGTAGCTTATCAATACAAGGTTAAATATTAGAATAACGTACCATACACTTGTTGAGAAATATTGTGGATTATGAGTAGTTTGTGTCATTTATTAAAATTAAAATTAAATATATTATTCAAAATTTGTGTTGTTTTCATTTGTTCTAACCAGTTATCTTTCATTTAGAATTTGAGGACGACTACTTTTATAAGGGTTGTTTAAATCAGTAGGAAGAGGCATTGACTGAAGACTTTTTACATAAATGTACATACAGACCTTAGTCAAAAATTTAGAATTGCAGAATGTAGAAATTGAACAGCCTCTATGCTGAGGCCTTTACTCAGCCATAAGTTGCACAGAAACTCAATTTGTCAGGACAACGTTTTCTTACCATCTTACCTCCAGTCTTTTGAGCCATAAGTGCATTTCAAGGAAGTATAACAGAACCCACAATTATGGGTACTTTTTACCACAAAATTAATCTGTTAAATGCTGCCATTCTTCAGATAAATTGCTGCATTTCTAAATTCAAGTAAGTCTTGCCAAGTGGGAGTTTGCAGTGTAATTTACATATTATTGGAGATAGTTTTTTGATGATAAATACAAAGAGTCACAAGAGCTTTAAACAGACATTTCACTTTTAATTAAGAATTGTAATAATGACATGCCACGCTTGACAAGGTTTATTTAAATAATTAAAATCTTCAAGGTGAAGTGAGTATTACAAGAAATTGAATTGTTTTTACAAATGTCTGAATTCTGCTCACAGCCATTACTATCTTTTGGTTGTATTTAGACCAGTGGACAAGCACCTTTGGTATTTATCATATCCAATTCAATGTCATAATCATAATAATATGACTAGTACTGACTCCTGTGCCTGAAGTTCTTCAAGCAATAATGAAAAGTTAGAAAGGAAACTTTGAGTCACTTTGTCTTACTAAATCCATGCCTCAGAGCTTAGGCAATAGTATGATCAGATCCAGACTGTTTGGCACTTGTACTTCTGGGAGACTAACCAGAATTTTCAAATTTTCAGAGAATCTGGATACCTGCAAGTAGATTAGCTGATTTACTCTCTTAGCAACTAATTTACATAGCAGAATGGATTGTGTCTTCTCCAGTACTTTCTAACCCTTTGTGTTTTTCTAAACTTACCCTAGATTTATAAAGCAAGGTGTTAAATATTGCTGAAATACAATGACCAGTAACAACTTCCAGTAAAAAGAAAGCCTAATATTATATTGCATGGGTATCAAATATTCTGGGATGTGGGGAGAAGAGGGTGAGGATTTGGGTCTATTTCCCTGTCATGTTGGGCTGCTGTGTAATTAAGGACACAAAAGAAGAATGATGGGAACCTAAAACCAGGTGAAAATAAATATTACTTTAGTTTGTTGCTGCAGAGTTCAGCTAGAGAGGAGGAGAAAATGAGGGATTGCAGTGTCTTTATGGGTGTTTTCTGTCTGTACAAAGACAGGGTAATATGAAATCCACAAATGATTTTGTGGTTTCATAAAATATGAAAAGCCAAATAGACAACATAGCTAGGAGTCATCTACATATCTAGTTGTTTTATACTAATTTTTCATTATGAAATCATTCTCTCACCTATAATATATGTTTGAGATTCATGAGCTTCATTAGGGTTTGGAATCTAGTTTTAGCTTTTCCTGAGTATATGCCTAATGGTTAGGTTACTATGCCAAGACCAGCTACTACTGCCTTCTCTTTCTTCATGACTTCTCTTTTCTTGGTATATTTAAAAGCAGTTCTGCTTGACCAAATTATCAGAACTGTTTAAAATGTACCTCTGATTCAACTCAGAGGTTGAAAGATCCTCTCAAGCAAGAGATGAGACTTGTTCTTGCGCTTAGCAATTTTCACTCATCTGCTGTACAGATTTAAGTGGAGAGTCTCTGAATAATTGACCTTTTTATCTTTAGAGAGTCCTTGACTAGAGGCCTTTTGAAGGTCATTTCTACAACCCTGCTAGAGCTTGAAATCCAAACTTTGTACTAAGTAACAGAACGAAAATGGTTTTAGTGGATAAACCTCGCTTGATTATGTGTTGGTAATGTAAACACATACATCTGATAATCACTTTAAAATTCTTTTCAATTTAACAGAGGTATATAAGCACTTTGGGAGAAGCCAATTAGTAAATGTCCATTTAGAAAATAAATTCATTACCCCCCAGGAAAGCATTAAGCTGCAATAAATGCTATTGGGGTGACATGGATGTCTACTTTATCTATAAATATATAAAGTTACGAAAAATTGATCTTAGCCATTGCACCTTGACCTTAACTTTTATTTACATTCTTTTAGATGGCACTGATTGTATGGCTACTGACATGAAGTAAAATTAATTTCTTAGATTTTTATTTTCTTTATAAGAATATAGCTCCATTTTTTTAGTACAATTAATACTGATTTTTTTTAAAAGTTAATTTTTTTGATGCACAGGCATTCTTATTTATCTTTGTTTTATACATATCCATTTTATAAAGAAATTTCTAAGTCTAGGAGAAAAACAAATAAAACCCCCCAGGAGAGAACTTCTTATTGATTAAACAGTAAATTAGAGCCCAAGGTAAGCCACTTATTTTGGAATGCGGACCACATAAAAAAACATAAATGTGTTACATTTTTTGAGCTCATTTTATTGCAGTGTATTTCTGACCTTTTTGTTTATAAAACTTCTAATTTTTCATAATTCCATATGATTTTGGACATCACAAGGCTCAAAAATATTAGTGTATTTTTCTATGGACAGTTAGCAATATATAAAGTCAAAAATAGGTATAACTGAGGACAATGTAGTCCCAGAAAGAATGTGAAGATGGCATAATTATTATCTCAAACAAAAAATTATAAGTCATAGAATTAAAATATTTGGCAAATTACTATGCAATTCTTTAGTAATGTTTCCTTTATCCACTTTACATGTTTCACATTCTTTTACCATTGCTTTTAAGCAATGAAAAATAATGAGAATAAGAGAAAAAAAATCTCAGTAGAACAATCAGAAGTGCATATGATTGTGAAACTATAGCCCATTATTAAATTATCTCACATGCTTTTTAAATGGTCTTGTTTCTTGAAGAGGTAGCACTATTTTTAAAACTCTCTGCTTTAATGGAGAATTTTGAAGTTATATTTAAAGATTTTTTTAATATCACTGAACTCTGATTTATTAATTTCTACATAATGCTAACATCTTGAATGATTCTGGTGTTAACAGCCTGAAGGTTGTCACAGTTTTCACAGTATGGGAAGGCTGTAGAGGTGCCCCTGTTATGATCGTGACTTTTCTGTGAAGTGTGCCAACATTTAAGATCACTTGATGAGATTTTCTTTTAAATTACTAATGATTCTAGATAATGTTATTGCAGATTGGAGTGGAAACAACCTCTCAGATAAATAAATTATTCTAAACTTGTGAAGCCTTCTTACCTCAAGGCACCATTGTTTTTATTCTGGTTTAATACCTTTCTTTAAAATCAAGAATCACAGAATAGCTGAGGTTGGAAAGAAATTCTGGAGGTCACCTTGTCCAACCACACAGCCCAAATAAGGCCACTAAATGCCAGTTGTCAAGCACACTGTTTAGACAGGTATTGAATATCTCTAAGAATGGAGGCTCTGCAACCTTCCTCGGCAACATATTCCAGTGGTCAGTCACCTTCAAAGCCAAAAAAAAAAAAAAAAAAAGGTGGTTTCTGATTCCTGATCTTCAGAGGGAACCTCTCACATTTCAGTGTGTTCCCATTTCTCTGGACCTGTCACTGGACACTATTGAAAGGGCCTGGCTCCATCCTCCCTGCATCCTCCTTTCAGGTATTCATATACATGAGTGACAAGCTCCCTAAACCTTCTCTTCTCTAAGCTGCAATCCCAGCACTCTCAGCCTTCCCACATATGTGAGGTCTTGTAAGTAAAGACTGGGACAGAAAATGGCATTCTGTAAGTCACACTGTAACCAAATCATGGACCACTGGCCCCACATGTTTCTTTTATTGCTGCAGCATTTGTAAATTCCCCTTTATTTGACATCCAGGGCCAGATCATATTCTAGCTGGGCATTAGCTTTCATAGCTTCATTCCTGGATGCTCAGACAATGTTTCTGTATTCCTCCCAGGTTATCTAACTTTGTTTTCACACTCTGCTCTTTGAGTTTGGCCAGGAGGCCTTTGTTCATCCACACAGGTCCCCTGACATTTTTACCTGACTAGTTATTAATTTAGGATGGAGGTCTGCTGAGCTTGTATGAAGTGATACTTGAATATTAAGCAGCTTTCTTGGGCCTCTCCCCTCTAGGAACTTACCTCATCAGACTCTGCTGAACAGGCCTTTGAAGAGGCAAAATCTGTTCTCCCATTATCCAGGTTTATGGGATTTAATTTTCACTCTCCTCCCTGACCTCAGCATCCTGAACTCCGTCATTTTATGAGCCATAGCCAAGGCTGCCTTTAATCTCCACATTTCCAGTGATCCCTTCAATCCCCTCATTGGTGACTATCAGATTCAGAAATGCACCTCTCCTCATTCACTCCTCTATCGTTTGTAGGAGGAATACACTCCAGGAACTTTCTATATGTTTTTATTCCTTGGTGTGTTGACCCCCCACAGATACTGTGGTGAATGAAGCCCCCAGTGAGGGTCAAGGCTTCCTAATGTGACCTGCTCCTATTGCTCTTATCCACTTGTTCTACCTGGTTGGGTGGCCTATAGCAGATACTCACTGTAACGTCCCCTTTGCATGTCCTTTCCTTAATTCAAAACAGAAGCTCTCCATCAGCTCCAACTCCACTGTCAGGAAAAATCTGCAGCCAAAAGTCTCTAGGAAATAAACTAAATAATTATGTTCCCCCCTTTGTATTTTTTTGTCCTCATTTTACAAGGAAGGTGACTTTCCACTCTCTTTAGGTAACTCTTGAACTCATTATCTTATTTCAGTTGCACTGAAGGAAGAAGAGACTTCAAAGACAGGAATTCTCAATGAGCTTGCTAAAGATTAGCATCTAGGTAGAGAAAAGAAAATGAATGTGAAAAGCTTGTATGATAACTGCTGTGGTTAATCATGCTATGAGTATTTAATCAGACAACTGATATCTGTGTATCAGCCTAGGACATGCTGCTTTTCTGTACAACTACTGCTTGGGAACATCAAAGAAGTGAGTTATACTGAAGGAGAGTCTGCAAGGAAAATGAAAAAGGAAAAATCACAGAGATTTGGAAGAATGTTGAGACTGTTGCAAATTGACAATACTATGAACTACAGGAATTATGACAGAAAATAATGTAAAAGGCTCCATGCTTTCATTAATTTCTCTGATTATTATAGAACATTTATTTTAATTTTTAGTTTTCTCTAATTATTAGCATTGCACAATTTAACTGATGGAAAGGACTTGACTGACAATCTTGATAATCAAATTCATTAACAAAGGTTACACAAAGCTGAGACTGTTCTAGTTTCAGCCTTTCTTACTTCCAATGAGTTTAAAATATGATCTGAGAAAACACTACAGGAGGCGAGAAGTCAATTTGGGCTTTCATCCTGTGGAATGTTGTTTCTGTGCTGTAAGTACATGTTCCTCTTGATGGTACTTTTTATCATACACAGTTCTCCATCAGAAAATGGAATACTTGTTTTGCATAAACCATCTAACAATCTGGACAATTTCCTAACTAAGGATGCATCCGAACAAATGACTTATAACTTCAAATAAATGGATCTCATTTGTCATTTAAACCCACGCTATTCCTGCTGAAGGTCCTTTTTATTATTACCAATATTATATTAACAGTAATTTTGGTAAGTAGTGAATAAACTAATTAAGTACACGAGTGCATTGAAATGCTAAGAAAATATAAAAATCCTGTCTCTACTGAGACTTATAAACTTTTTTGGTTAAATTTTCAAACAAGCAGAAAGAAAAATTTGGGTATATTTTAAAAGGGAATCTTGAAATTTGAAAGTGAAGCTGTATTAAAAATTAAAGCCAAATGTTCTTATGATTACAAAACAGAAAGATAAAAATAATGATAAGACCAACCCTCAGGAATCTCTGACCCAGGATGCCAGTGTAAAGGAATGTTGGAAAGCTTTCCCTTGATCAGGGAGGTTTGGGTTAGAGAACACATAGGCAAATGATATTCACAAGTCCATGGGCCCTCATGGGATGCATCCGCAAGTGCTGAGAGACCTGGTGGACACTCAGCAAGGCTTCTTCTGATCATCCTTGAAAGGTTATGGCAATTGGGAAATGTGCCTGGCGCTGGACCCAGAGAACTACCAGTCAGTCAGCCTCACCTCACCTCGATTCCTGGAAGGGTGATGGGGCACCTCATTCTGGAGGCCATCTCTATACACATGACCGTGACCCTAACCCAAATCATGCCCCACCCTCCCAAATACACTTCCACCAATACCTGGAATTTGGACAAGTAAGTCTAACCAACTGAAGGAATTTGAGACACGATAAAGATACTACTATGGGACAGCAATCTCAGGCCTAGAGGGGAGGTAAACAAAGATGGGAGAGAAGAATATATCACTGCAAAGAGTACACAGGGAAGGTCAGCTCAGCAACTGTGCTGAAGGTAAGCTCTGTCTGGGTCTGGTGAGGGAGGTCATAGCCCACTGACGGAAGATAGAAGGCCCACTAATTCAAGAGAAAAACTGAGCATGAGACTAATTAACATTGGAAGTGAGGGAATCATTTAACCAACAGAATAAGAGAACAGTGTAGCCAATAAGCATTGATTCCTTTGTTTGCTGAAATGTATAAATAGTGAAAAATTTTGAATGACATCTAGACCCTTACCACTAAGAACCCCAGGGTGAAGAAAGGTCCAACAGGGCATGGTTGGATCCATGGGAGGTGATATTTTTATTCTTAGTCTGTCTCTATCTCACTCTTTCTCTCCCCCCTTCTCTGTCCTTTCCCTATTTCTTTCTATCCCTCTCAAACTCATATTTGCTGCTAAGTAAAATCCATACTATTGACTCTGGCATACGGTATCATTTGCACCATCATTTGGGTAGAGACATCTCTCAATAATTGGATCTTAACAGTATCCTGGGAAGCATTAAGAAAAACATTGCCAGAAGGTCAAGGGAGATGATCCTGCCCCTCTACTCAGCCCTGGTGACACCACAACTGTTTGAGCAGAGAGGTGGGATCAGATGACTCACTATGGTCCCTTCCAAATTTACCTCTTCTGTGATTCTGGGTACGTAAGTATCTGCATACTTTTGATACCTTTACTGCCAGGATTTTTTTTCCACTTTATGGATCATGACATCTTCCCACAGCCTCAGAAAAATATTGACTGTAATAGTGACTGCATAGTAATTCCATATTATCTGTGTCACAAATGAGTGTTCAAAGGAAAGAACAACTCCTCAAGCATAGAAAATTGGTCAGCTTTCATACCAAACAGCTTGTTAAATTCTTTGAAGGATGTCTCTGGACACTTAGTCTCAGAAGAGAATTCCACACTGTATCCTAAATACTAGGAAACAGCTGTCTTTGCCTTTGAATCACTGCCTTCATGAAATGAAAAGTGAAAAAAAAGAAAAAGAAAAATCACAGTCTTTTAATATTATTGATGCTTACCTCATGATACCTTTCTACTGTGTGTATGGGTTTCCTGTGAATACATTGTCAATGGATCTAATTTCACTTATAAATTGCATAATAATTTTTTAATATATTTTTTTAAAGTGCAGAACCAAAAAGTTTCAAAGGTTAACTGGTAGACATTTAGGTATGTTATTAAATCAAGTTCTTCAATCCCTGCCTATACATCAGTTTTATAAACTAATTACCAATATAAAAATTACCTGAGACTAAAAAAGCATTACCACTTCAAAATATCCAGAACTCAGATGATTTTTGAACTGTTTCAGTTAGGAGAATTTAATGGTGGGCTAATGTACTTATGTACAGTCATTTTCATTCTCCAGAAATAAATAATGTGATGGTTTCTCTGAGAAGAGTAAAGAAACTATAGGAAAATAGTTTCTCACATCCTCAAGGTGTTCTCAGGCAGAAGCAGACCTAAAATTTCCTCTCTGGGTTTCTTTCAGGACAGTGTGTGTTGTCTTTTGCCCAGCTGTGTTCAGACTGTCTTATTCTATTTCTCAGTGCCACTTTCACTCACAAAATGCACAAACACACTCATACATTGTTATTCAACACTGTCCAAGAGGAAAGAAAATAATAATCTACACATCTTTAATTAGTGAATTAAGCTACTTATTTGGTTTTAGAAGTTGTGTGTTTCCCTTTTGGTTTGGGGGCCATCTATTGCTTCTTTCAATTAATCTGAACTAAAGACAATTATTAGTCTTAAGAGTTTCACGAATTTTGCTTCCAAAGTACATATTAGTGCACTCATAAATGGAGAACAGAGGCTAAATAAATAGCAGTCTTGTTTCCTACTCGCTTCCTTTCTGAATTTTGTGCTTCTAATAGTGAAGAAGAGATATGGTATTTTTAGACTTGTAAACAGTCAGCTGTATGTTAGCTTTCAGATTCCTGATCACCTGCTGCCAGCTTTTGTTCTGTGTTATGATAAAACTTTATTTGCCTTTTAAAAAATTTGTAAAAACAAAAGTTTTAATACCAGATGAGTCAAAACAGGGGTCTTTACTTACAAATAATAATCTGTCTTTAACTTGGTTGGCACATAATGCAATATAAAATCTAGAGTCAGCAATGAACTATACATTATCAAAGCTTCAGCACAGAGTTTTCTATTAGTTTATGATCCCATTAGAAGATACACAAATGGGACATCCAATTTAGTAATGGCTTATTAACTATTTTCAGTGTTAATAATATTAGGTAAAAAGGGGCTTAGAATGCAAAATCTTTTAATTATATTGGACAGCTACAAAAGGAAAAAATCCTTCATTCTGACATTCATGTTTTTAGTAGGGATGTGACTATTCTACAAGCAGTGATCTGTGCCAGGCCTGTGACAGTATCAGTAATTACCTCCATCCAGTTTTGATGGGAATGAAACTGTCTTTTGTCTCTATCACGGCCGAACATTAAAGCTGCCTTACATTTTATTCAGCAAACAAAATGCTTTGACTGTGAAAGGCAAAAAAAACAAAACAACAACCTATGTCTGCTCTTCACAAAAATTCTGTCATGATGAATTCTCTCTTTGTTAGAGAATTTACAGATACACATATAGACACATACTGGTACATGAGTATTCTTTACTACTGTTTTGGTTGATTGTTTTTTACAAACTGTCTTCATTATGAAGACATATATGAATATAATCTATATTTTCCCATTTTTGTTTGTGATGGTGAAGCTATTGATGCAAACTGCTTTCTGGATGCAGAACAATTATAGCTTTACTTTCTGTTATTTGAAAAATTTTCTTCCCATATTAGCATGAAGTAAGGAACTAAGAAATATCAAGTTTTATCAATCATTACTATCAAAGAGACATTATAATACCATCTTTGTATATATGTGTGCCACCTTAAGTACCAAGAAGGAGTTGGTTCTATGTCTATTGATTTCAGTAGCCATTGGATAAATCTTCTAATGAGAAACTTGCAAAGGATAATTGAGTACTAACTTAAACAATTGTATTTACATCAGACACACAAATATTGTAAGGGAAAGTTGAAATGAATCTCTAGTGGAATTGTTCATTATCCTAACTCTCAATGACTACCTTATGATAGCTAGTATGGGTTACTAGGTAGATCATACCAGTATGTGTGTAAGCTAGCTTGAAAAAGTATATCCTATGTACACCCTATAAATTTTGTTAGTATGGACATGACAACACAACAAATTTTCTGTTTGATTTTTCTATCTTTTTTGTAGTTTTCTTTTTTTAAAGTTAACCCTTTATTATCCGGCAGAAAGTAGAATCTCTCTAGTTGAGGAAGAAAAGAAAACTGTCATACCTAAGCCCCACACAGCCACTCACATATTCCCCCCAGTGGGATAGGGAGAGAACCAGAAAGGTAAAACTGACTGGGAAAGTCATGGAATGAGATAAACTGTTAATAGATAAAGCAAAAGCTGCATGTGCAAGCAAAACAAAACAAGGAATTAATTCACAACTTCCCATGGGCAGGCAGGTCTTCAGCCACCTGTAGGAAAGCACAGCTCCATCACACGTAACAATGCTTAGGAAGATAAATATGATAAGTCTGAGCATCCACCCTTTCCTTCTCCTTTCCCAGCTGATATGCTGAGCATGGCACTATATGGCATGGAATATCCCTTTGATGTGTCAGCTCTCCTGACTGTGTCCTAACCCAAATACTTGTGCACCTCCAGCCTACTTGCTGGTGGGGTGATAAGTGGAAAAGGCTTTGACTCCATGCAAGCACTGCTCAGCAATGACTAAAACATCCCTGTATTTTCAACATTCTTTTCAGCAGAAATATAAAACACAAGTTTTATAGTAGCTTCTACAAGAAAAAGCCAAAGCCAGCACAAAAAAAAAAAAAAACAAAACCAACCAACCAAACAAAAAACCCAAAGAACATATTACTATTAAAATGCAAAAAACAAGTAATAAAAAATTAATCAGGCAGTGACATTAATAAGTCACATATGAGAACTGGTCAATTTGCCCTCATATTAAGAAAAGCTGGCTATACTTTCATTAATTCATACTGAGAGCAAAACTACAGGCCTTCTTTATCCTTGTAAAGTGTACAAGTTAATACCAGCATTGTATGAATCAAGAGAAATATATGAAAATGACAAAAAAACCCCATATCATTAAAAAAAAAATCAAATTATTTTAAGAGCTGGGAAAGGATGTTTTTTCCCCCTCTATTTTATTTTAGTACAATTGCACAAGACCATGAAAGAAGTAATTTGTCTGAGCTTGCCTCATAAAGTCTCCTTTACAGCCAAACAAGTTGCTCCTTCTGGTGATCTACTCCAGAACCAGAATAAGAGCAAAGGAATCACTTCCCCAGCAGCCATGTTTCTCTCCATTTGCAGTGAACGGTAACAAGTGACTCAAATGTCCAGCTTGTTAATGTTCCAATCTAGTAGAGAGGAATTCCTCCTGTAAGGATCCAGTTTTCAAAGATAAACAGGAACTGTTTGGAACAGACAGGTGTGCACATGAATATATCTTTAATTTATACAGTCAATGCTGTTGTTTTAGGTAATTAGCATGTGTAAAAATATCTCATAAGTGATCCTATATCTTATCCTAAATGAGATTCTGGAAGATGCAAAAACAACTTTTATGAATTTTTCCCTTAGAAAGATTCCTGCAAACTTTTAGGTACTTCATTATTTAAAAGTATCTCAAGCTTCTTAAGAATGAAAAGTATCTTTCAACACTACTGTCTCATATACAAAAGTAAACTATTTACTTGCAGATAAAGGAGCTGTGAGACCTTATGGTCTGCCTCTACAACATATTGACATCAGAGCAGTTCTTTCAGTCTGTGACTTTATATGCTTAATGTAACATCAGTGGAAGTAAAAGGCAGCTTTGTCTTCTGGGTGATAAAATCACATTGAAAAAGTTGACCAATACATTCTAATGAGAGTTCAACTTACAATGAATTCTCTCTTCTTTATGTCCATTTGCTCTGTGCTGATCTGATGTGACTACTTCTGCCGTTTCTGAGATAGAACATAAAGCTGAGATCCAGTTCAACTAAATTTAGGTACATAGGAAAATATCATAGATATGAGGTGATGACCTCACTCTGACAACTTTGTCTTGATGGGAAAACTGACCTTAAAATAGGAGAAAGTTAGGTGTTGAAATTAAGTCTTCAATTTCAATTGTGTTAAGTTGGTTTTATGTATGTACAGGCACATATGATTTGCATATCTAAGGCTGTACAGTTAGAATATGTCACCTAACTTTTCCTGTGCCCCTGTTTTTTTTTGATTTGGTCTGGTTTCGTTGTCCTGTTGTGGTTTAATCCCAGTTGGTAAAAAGGAATTACAATCACTCGCTTCCTCCTGCACCCAGAGTTGGGAGGAGAATTGGAAAGTAAAAGTACACCTTGTGAATAGCTTAATTATTTTAAAAAAAAAAAAAAAAAAGAAAAAAAAGAGAGAAGGAATAGGTACTAAAAAAAGCTTTATATATATTTGTTTTAACTTAAAAATAACAGGGGTTTTCCAGTACCCTGCCTTTAAGAACTGGTTACCAAAAGTAAGAAAGAATAAGACCTACTGATTCATACTCACTTAAACTATGCCTATTCTATTTTAGCTAGATTTTATACATATATTTTAAAAGATGTCACTCAAATAAAGTATATATAAAAGTATTTCTTCAGCATTAAAAAGTGTGTGTGCCTTTCTTTTGCTTATTTTTTGTTTTATCTGAGATATATGTTAAATGATTATTTAAATTCATTCAAGCACAGAAAGGTTTCTTGCTAATTGTTTTTGGTTTTACACAATGTGATTAGAAAAACTGAAATTTTGGCACCATCTTCATTTCCAAAGGGAAACAACCAACCAAGTAAGGTTCATAGGTCATCAGCATCAGCACACAGCATTCACACCAGTTCATTCCTTAAGGGGAAAAATTGCAGTCCAACACTGTTGTGTTGAATGTATGTTGAAAATATTTTATTAGATCTGTAAAAATTATAGCAGAATCATGGAATGGGTAAGATTGGGAGGGACCACCGGTGTGGTCATCTGTCTAACCTCCAACATCGAATTAGGGATTTTCTGCATCATCATACTCAGTGCCCATTTATCTTTGTGCACTCTATAGTATGTATTCCTGTCACAGAGTCTCATTATGGAACCAGAGAGGAATATGTTAATTTAATAAATTCATACTGATTTACACTTGCTGGGGATCTGGCTCAGAACATTTTGAAAAGACTATTTTTTTAGCAACTTTATGACGTGAAAGTTCTGAAAAGAGTTTCACATTACTTACTCCATGACAGGAACACTTATGTTTCTGAATACTTGTTTTTAGCTGGAGTTAACAAAAGTCTCACTTGTGCTCAGCTCACTATAAAGCCAAAGAAGCTTAAGATGTGAAATTGTTATAGCAAGTTGACATTACACTGAATAAATTTTATCCACTTTTTTGATATAATGTCACAGAGAGGTTTACTTCCATACCCAGATATTCTCTTTCTGTGGTGGTTAGATTAATTCTTGATACTACCAAATATTAGAAGTAGTATCTTGTAGATGAAGCTTCCTCTGAATGATAATAATAAATAATAATAATAATGAGTAAAATTAGTCTCCAGGATAATAAAATATGTTTGTGCAACTTTTAAAACAGCTGTGTTTCAGCTTAGAATATATAAAGCACTACAAAAAAAATGTATAGATGGGTTGAATTAAGAGATAATAATTTTGTGAGGGCAAAAATGCATCTGCTATTTGGGAAGAACATCTTGTTTACAGTGTGGCTGTTGATTCTTTCTAGACAGAATCTGATGAACAATATGTAGGAACCAGAATTTTTTTATTTTGGTCAAGATAAAAGTGTTCAGAAGTATATGAGAAAATGTTAACATAGTAATGAAAGAAGAGACTTAAAGATGGATGGTTGAATACAACCCTGAAATCTTTGTAATTCAGGAATATAACCCTGAATTATTTTCTAGGTTTTGAAGCTGCAAATCTGGATTTCTATTCCCACAGTATATATAAAGACCATACTACATTTATTGTGTCTAAATTGTACAACAGCATAGACAAAATAACTACAGGCTATGCAATTCTCATGTCCGAAGTTTTCTCATTGTTAATAGGTTTGTACCCTTGCCCAGTCAGCTGAATATCGGCATGGTGCTTATATGTTCAAATGTACATGTATATTCAAGCTTTCTGCAACTGGTCTGGCTGAAAAATAATTGCAGAAGAATGGCTGGGGAAATAAAAAAGTGCATTTAAATTTGCAAGTTCAAGCACAAGTACAAAACACTGAATTTAACTACTAGGGGACTCAGCTTTCAAATATGCATTCTTACAGAACTGTGCTTTATCATTAATATGGTTTTGCATAGGGCTATAAGATAGATTTATACAGATGAAAAATATAAGTAGTAAGTACATGAGAAGTAAATCATGAGAGATTTCTTTTTCATCTCATTATGTTTTCATGAATTACTTCACTCTTCACTGTTGCTAAGCAGGGTGATTGTATGCTTTGTTTTGTGGTTTGGTTTTGATGGTTTTTTTTCCTAATATACAAGAAGAAAAATAAAATGGTGCTTCAGATTTTTTTTTAAAAATCAAATTTTATAATTAAAGAGTACTGAATCTTTTTGCGCTTTCAAACCTTCAGTCTTCTTAGAATAACTGCCATTGCAATATATTTTTTATTTTTCTTTAATACTGACTTTCTATAACCAAAGGCATATTTTGTCAGAAACAAGTGGAAATGGCACAAATAAAAAAGAAAAATCACCTTTTCTTTCTCAGGATTACTTATGTTAAACAGAAACAATACTAACAATTGAATAACACAGCATATTTAGCTATATTTCTGGCATGAAAGACTACAGACAGTAATTATCACTAAGAATCTCTGCAAAGCAATGTTAGCAGTGCAAATACATGAGTATGCAGGCATGCTGCAGAAAGGTCATTTCAGCACACAGCTGAGAGGAAAAGTTGGTTGTCACTTTTAATCACATTTAAGCCCATACAGCCCTCAGAAATGGTAGCATTCTCAGGCCTTGCATAAAAATGACCTATTGGGTAGCTTTCTTTGATGAAGAGTAGATTTATTTATACCTTTGGGCCAAAACTCTGAGTGTGGTAACTTGCCTTGATGACACATCTACTCATTAATTGTGTTTCATGTCTGCTCTCTAGCTGATATTTTGTTCTGGTAAATCCTAGTGATGCAACAAGAACTACCAAATAAAGTGCTGGACATAGTAAGTACTTTTTTTTCCTCTATCAAATAGGTAGGTTCTTATGCATATAAGTACTTAGGAGAGTGTTTTCTAGTCAGCTCAAAAAAATGTTTTGAGACAGATTGCCAAGAGAAAAAACATGGCAGAATTTTGATCAAATCAACAGTTTTGCAAGTAATTGTGACTCACATTCCTCTTCTGAAATTTCTGCTTGCAATACTCTACCTTCTTTAATTTTTCATAGTTTGGGTTAATGCATTTTTTTAGATTACTGAAAGATATTAGGACTTTTTTTTTAATGCAATTTTCAGTGTTTATATTTTCTTGAGAAAAAGAGGCCTGATATATCTTGACAAGAAAGGAATTGTTATTTTCTGCTGAAAGCTTAATGCTAACTGCAAAATCAAAATTATTAATAATCTGATACATTCTTACACTCCTTAAATGATTTTGAAACAACAGTAACAAATGTAATAAATAGCAATCTCCTCCTTATAATCATAACTATAAATCTCATTCAGTTTTAATAAGCAACATTTAGAAAATAAACAAAGAAAAAATAGGAACACTATTTCAACAATCTTCAGAGAAAAATCCTATCACACTAATGTAGGCATGTCTAAGAATTTTCTGTATCCCCATCTCAACACCTCAAGATCTAAATTTGGTTATGATGTTTGAAGTCTCTTTTTATAAGCAAATGTGCCACAAGGATTTCAGCAAATGTTTCAAGAGGATTTTTGGTTTGGATTGGTTTCATTCATTTTTTTAATACAACTGGTGTATCTCACCAATATGTAAAAATATAGTTACCTTTTGGTACGTGGGGCTACATATATATTTGTTCTTTGGATGATTAAAGATTGTTACTTACCTTGACTTAACGGTGTTACAAACTATTTATATATTATGGTTATACAGTGTATGTACCATACAGTGTTGTTAACACTATCATAATATACTTCTATATGGGTTCAGGGCAAGCCAGAATTATGTTCTGATTAGTGCATTGCTACTCTGGGGCTGTTACAGGACTCTGCTTTCAGTAAAATATGCTCCTGAAGAAACAGTACTGGTGCTTAAAAAAATGATACTTGATCTACATCATAGAAATCAAACTTAACCTTGCGATTTTGAAAGGCACATTCTAAACTCTAATTGTTTTTTTAAGGACTGTCAAAGACCACAATGTCACAACATCATTTTCCAATTACAACAATTGAATTTCATGTTTCATCTCTATATTCCTCCTATAAATGTGCAGCTGAAAATCACTGTATAACATTCAAAGATTTTGTCAGTGGGTAAATGTAAGGAAACTAGGGAAGATTCTTCTTTAAGGAACATAGGACTTACTATGGGACGGAGGGAAAAACTATTTTGGAATAGAGCAGAGATTCTGGAGATTATGCAGTAATTTTTATGGAATGTTGGAGGGATCGACACCAACCCAGAAAGAATGAGTTTGGAAAAGGGGGATAAAAGGGACAGATTGCATATTAGCAGAAGGTGGTCATTATACTTGTCACACTGAGTGCTACTGTGACTGTCCTACATTCTTACTAAATCCTCTTACTGAAACATATTTCTAATTGTCTTCTATGTGAATGTCCTTCCTATTTTGAGCCTCTGTGTGTGAACATCACATTGGACTATCCAGCAAGTAGGACAAGGTGCCAGCTGCTGGGGAATGTGATGCTTTGTATGTGTATTTGTGCGGAACTACTAGCAAACTTTAAGCTTGTGATTTCCACGAATTTGAAATAAAGATCACACAAGATAAAGGGATAAAAAAAAAAAAAGACAGTGAAGAAAAATTCAAGTACAGTTCAGCAGAAAACAAATCTTTTTCTTTGACTTCCTATGGTTTTTGACTTGGAAAATTCCTGTCTGAATCTGAATTTTGAATGCTTTCCAAATCTAATAAAAAAAAATCTCTTGAATGGACCGAAATGGCTTTCAGTGGCTGAATGCCTTTTATTGAATAAGAAAAACACATTTTGATCTAATCATATCTGTACTCTTTAGATAAAAAAAGACTCAGTGGAGTACTGATTATGCTGAAATTAACTGCAATTCTTATCGACTTCGCTCGGTTCAGAAAATATTTGTTCTAATATTCCCATTGAAGATGGGTCAAAAGTTTATACAAAAATCTGGTTAAAGAAGTAAGAATTTATACAGGAAAAGAATCTGTTGTTTCTGGGTCAACTATTTGTGTCGAGTCTTTGTATTTATATCATGGACCACAGAATCACAGAAGGGTTGAGGTTGGAAGGGAGCTCTGAATGTCATCCGGTTCAAGTCTCCATTGCTTAAGCAGGGCCACTTAGACCTGGTTGCCCAGGACCATGTCCACGTGGTTTTTTAATATTTCCAAAGTTGGGGACTCCGCAAAATCTCTGGGCAACCTGTGCCACAGCTTGATAACCTGCACAGTAAAAAAGCGTTTCCTGGAATTTTCTGCTGTGAGGATGACTGAGTACTGGAAAAGGCTGAACTTAGGTGATATAATGTATAATTATTATAGATGTAGTAAATACATATATATTATAGAGGTAGAAGTAATCTATATATAGATGTATATATTACAGTGTCTGCAAAAAAGCTGTATGTAAGTTACACAAGTGCAGCATTTAAAAAAAATATCTTTTTTTAACTATATTCACTTGTAGTATGTTAAAAAAATAAATTGTGTTTGCAATAATCACATGGATATTGAAATTTTCTGAACTAGAAAACCATTTCCACATACTTCCTTTTTACTAGTCTTCTCTAAGTGGAAGTGAATTTTAACACTTGTGATATAGCAAAAAACACAGGTTTTTTTATTTTAAGAATAAAAAGAATATCAAAATGTTGACAGTTACAAGTATGAAACTTCTATAGTCTATATCCAAACACAAGAAGAGCCAAGTGGATATAAATTTTACACTCCACTTAGTTACTAACGATTTGGAAAGAAATAGTTTCAGAGAATCCATCAGACATAATGATGCAGTTTTTTTTCCCATTAGGCAGACCACAAGATTATTATTCAGTATTAAAATGCTATTAATCAAATACTTTTAGAGTTTCAAATTACTTTATTTCCACTTAAAACTTAGATGGTCTCAGAATTCTTTCAAATATTTAGCCAACTAAAAATATTAAATCTCTTTCTAAAATGAAAAAAATATGTGACCTTTATATAAACTGTGTGCTCTCACCTATAATTTTTAATTTAATATTTATATTTTTAATGATCATTATGATTAGAAAGGGTTCCTTCTGCTTTCTTTGACTACTAATGATGCTATTCTAAAAAGAGATTTTAAATTTCTTATTTGTTTTGTAGTTGGTTTTGTAGGGTTTTTTATGTTCTCCTTAGTCTTAAATATAAAGGAAGCTGAGATTTGCTTCTCTGAGAATAAAATCAAATTGAACATTAGGAAATGATTGCTAATATATTACTTCCCCAAAATGTAACATATATACTATTATATGTAATTTAAAACCTGTGTGAGGGTAAGTGTATCTGTTTGTACTCCAGTAAAATTTCCTACAGAATACAATTTCATCTCTGGATAGAAAAATGTGTATTGTAAAATGGAAGAGCTATAAGCAATATGTGAAGAACAAATAGCCAATCTACTATAATCTGTCTCTCTCTGAAGAGACAAAATATGGTTTTTCAATTACTTATAATGCTGATAAAGTGTATATATATGATTTGTGTATATGTTCACATATATGCACTTATATATTCATATGCTTTTGAATAAGTGTCATAGAAGATTCATGACTGCTGAAAAGTGAAAGGAAAATCTGATAGAATGTACCTAAAAACTTAGGAGAAAAAAGAAAAAAAAAGCCCCAACAAGCAAACAAACAAAAAATAGTGAATGACCACTTTAGACACGGCATTCAAAAAAATTACTAGTGAATTGTGCCTGAGGGTTTGAAGTTTTCATGTTAATTTATGAATTCAGTTTGTCATCACTCTAATGTGTCATGGTTTAGGAATGGCACTCCCCAGTTTAATGCTTCCTTCTTCTTGAGACTCTCCCAAACCAGGTGCCACTAGCTCACTCCCCTCCTTTTACTCCCCCTTCTTGCTCTGGGGATGGAGTTGAGAATTGGAGACACAAAAATAACAGCATAAAAACAAACAGCATAAAAATTCCTACCAAAAGTATACAAAAAGAGGGTGATTTACACGCAAAAAATTCTCACCGAGCCACCCAGAGCCAATTATTAATGGCCTAAAATAGCAATTCATTTCATTTTGAAATTAATTTTTTAAGTAACTGGATTGAATCAGAATCAGTCTTTAAGAATATGAAATTTTTGTCTAGCACAAAAGGGATTTCAGCACTTATGGAAAACTGTTAGGTGTTTTTTACACTTCATGTAACCTAGATTATGTTACTCACCAGATCTGATATGAAGGAGTCAGGCAGGTTAGCAGGAACTAAACACTTTTCTGTGTATTCCCTTTAAACTTGTAGACTAGTAGCCTTCCATTCACTTAGTAAATTCTCCATTATTGATGACAAATGTTTCTCCTGTTTTATTCTGCTTGTACTCTGAATTTCGGGTGTTTGTCTATCTTCCACTAAAACTTTGAAGTTTGCTGTAAAATGGATGTGCTTACATTTCATGAATGGGCACCATAAGTCTGTTGCCAAAATTGGGGAAGAAATACTGTTACCAGATACAATTTGTGAATACTTGTAAAGATTGTTGAGAAATATGGTTTAGTGCACACTCAGTTATCATGCTGGCTCAAACTTGTATTTTTGAGAGCTCCTGGTATGTTCTAGTATAACATATACTTATTCAGTCCTCAATATTCTCATCATGTAATTCACAAGAATAGCCATAGCTTTTAAAACCAGACTTATGTTGCTCTCCTGTTTCCTCAGTGGGCTCCTAGCCGGTAAAGACAGACGTACAAGTTGTGTTTATCAGAGTCCTTTTATTCTTCCCTCAGCAAGGAAGAGCCGGATCACGAGATGAGTAGTGGAAACGTGGCCAGATCCCTCCCCCCTCTCGCCTCCCTCTTTTATCCCTCTCCTCCTGGTGGGTAGGGCGAGAGCCCAGCTAATAGACAAATGACGAGCCCGTGACATGTGGCCAGTCCTGGGTGAACAGGGGAGGGATAAGTGGAATGCAGAGCAGTGAGTGGCCAGGCCAGGCCAGGATGTTCCTGGTGGCCAGCACACTACCACAGACTTAAATTGTGAAACACTGTAAAAAAGTATTTGTGTTGAAACACTGCAAACTTGAATAACTAAAGATTTTTCAATGAACTGATACATTATAATGATATACCTTTCAAATACTTTTCTAAGCAAGATCTAAGCTTGATCTCCCTGAAAGTGTAAAAACTTGGTCAGCAAATACTTGTACTAAGTTATTACAAAATTAAAAGTCTGCTTCAGTTATATAAAGTACTTTAATTAAAAAAGTTTTAATTCCACACAAGGAAACTTTACAGGCTCACTCAAAATGCAAGGTTTTGGAGATCACAACACATAACATCAGATAAAGTTTCAAATTTATTGTAAAGAATGACATCTAAGACATATTTTGAATGTGATTATGGATAACACTTACATTTCTTTTCCTCTGTCCATAACTCTCAACTTTTCCCCTCTCTGCCTTACCACTCACAGATCTAAAGAGGCCTTGTGACTTCTGTCAACAGAAAGAAGTTTCTTTTATCTCACAGCATGTTTTCAGAGAGGAGTAAATTGTGCTAAGGCAAGTATTTGGTCCAGCTGTGCCTGACTGAAACCTTAAACACAAAGAGGAAATGATATGTAAAAGTAGTGTTGGACTCCTTTTTAAAAGACCTGTTATCTTTAGAGGTTTGCCACATGTCTTGGACCTAGGACACTGCAGACAGACTGCCAAAGCTAGTCCAGTATTGCAGCTACCACTCTTTTCAAAAAGTATAATGCTAAGGAAAATCTTGAATAGATCAAACGCAATCAGAGGTGTCAGTGGGACAGGATGAAGTTGAACTTGGTTGGTATATTTATTTTTTTTTTTTAACAGAAGAAATCTCGTCATCTGAGACAGTGACTGTTACAGGAAACTGACAACTACAGATTTCATAGAGAGAAGAGTGTGGTGAGCACAAACAAGGCAGGTACATTCCAGTGCCCGGGAGACAAATATGTGATGCAGAAGCTGGATGGACTAAAAAGAGAAGGTGCATCACTGAGTTTGCTAATCACAAAGGAAAAAGAACTGACCAAGAATATATTGTCAATTGGCTTCTGTGTCCATAACAGAGTAGATTTTAAAATCCTCAGGACAGCAAAAAGCAGACCAAAGATTCCAAGAGGATGGGTGCTGGTTTCATCAGAACCTGAAAAATCTCCCTTTCTAGGAAGGGCAAAGAAGCCCATGACACCTCAGAATCATAGATTTGTTAAGGTTGGAATAAACCTTTACAGTCATCCAGTCCTACTGTTAACCTGGCACCACTGTGTCCACCACTAAATCATTTCCCCATGAGCCACATCCACATGCCTTTTGCGCACTTCCAGGAATGGTGATTCCATCACTTCCCTGAGCAGCCTATTTCTTCAAGGAGGCTTCAAGGACAATGTCCTTAATGCACAAGAGCAGTCCAAACTCAACCTCAAGAAAGCAAGCAGTAATAGGAATGTTCAGCTTAGCCCAGCTCAGAATGTCTGACATAGTCTAAAGGCAAAAAGGAAATGGATTGGAGGTGGAAAAGGGACAGATTATTGAGGAGTATAGATTGCTGAGGTGCACAAATTACTGAAAAGTTTAAATGTGAGACGTAAGAATTCACATCAGGGTGAATTAGAAAGACCAACATTCAGATGGAGTTGAAAGTGGTAAAGGGTGTAAAAGGAAATGGGAAGGACATGAGCAGGCCCAAAAAGAGTGAAAATACCAACCCTCCAACAAATGGGAAAGGAAAAATAGTGTCATGTAAAAAATTAAGAAATGACAACCCCTTGCTTTCTGGGTTATCAACACATATAGCAGACCCAGGGGTGGTTAGGCTTTCCCTCTCTTAGTCACTATAGTATCTGCCTCATCAAATCCCTAGGAGACCTTCATAAATAAAATTGTAGAGTAAATAATTTGGCATTATAAAAGCATGGTTGCACTGTAAGTCTGGTCGCAACCACTGTCCCAGTTGCAGAAATGGTGTGGGTTTCATGTTAAGTCTGAACACATTCAATAAGACTCCAGACTCACAAGTAGTGTGATTATTGTGAGAGGATAAGATTCAGAGATTTCTGTTGATAAATACACTGATATCAGAAAGCATAAGCAATAGTATTACTGTGGAATAAAGCTTACCTGATGGTAAGGTGTCACTGTGAGGGAGAAGATGGGTACAGCTCATCAACCATCCCAGGATATATAAGTGGAGTCTTCACCCTTGTTTACATCCCTCCCCTAGGTTATATTTATACTGTTTTCTTTGAGGGTTGGGAAAAAGATGAAGTTTCATTTGATATTATTTCATGATTAGGTGGAATTTGAGACACCTTTGTCATACATGTAAAGCATGCACAGGTTTTACTTCATTAACATATGTGGTGGCATGAAAAGTAATACATATTTTCAAGTCAGTCAAGCAAAGTTCGACTTTTGGTCATCATTTGGGCCATTTCTTTGTCTTAGTTCCCATTAACTGTAATGTTATAAATAGAAAATAACTGCAACATCTCTGTGCCCCTCTCAGAGCTGTACACAAGTTCCCTCAGTGTTCCTGCTCTTCAAAACTAATAAACAAATTCAGTTTTGCTGTATAAATAAAACTTCACATAATCTGTCTTGTTCCCTGCAAGTAATTCTCCTCTTGATACCTGCTTTTTTATATCATTGACTATGATTAGTTATCTGATAGTTGGTAACAATGGGGAAAATGTTGTGAAAACTAAAGAGCACAAAGCAGTCAATTTTCAGCCAAAATATGTTTTGAGTGTTTTATGTTTGAAATACAGTTGCAGTGTCCCACAGGAACAATCTGGAATTATTGTGAAGTAGTCAAGCAAAACACCAGAACATGTATTGGTTACAATAATGGAGTAAAAACAAATAAATAAAAATCCATAAGCTTAAATACAATAGAAGATTAAGAAGCAATGGTACATACATAATCCTGCATTTCTTATAAATAAACAAGATTCACTTTAATGCTTCAGAGGTTCTTCTTGATTAAAAATTTCTATCATATATGAGAAGAAAATGTGGGCAGAATAACATAGAGGCACATCAGCACACTTGAAGACATATGGCAACATAGATTACTGCTAAACAGGTCTCTCTTTTTACTGAATTTTGTTCCTTCATTTCAATATTAGAATATTAGACATCTATCTTCTAAGACGAAGCATAAATGTCATCTATGTCTATTTTCCTCCCTTGGCTTGACAAGTTTCTGTATGATTAAGACTGGAAGTAGAGAACATACAATAAAGCCCTGTAAATATTTTCCTGCCATACAAGCATCATGTATAAGAAGAGTGCAAATTCCTTGTGCCCTCTCCCCCTTTCTTCCTTTATTTTTTTTTAAATTTATTGAACTAGTTTGTCATGGTTTCCCTTTCTTCTTCTCTTTGAAGTGCAGTTCTATCATTTCTCTTTAGAGTTTTGGAATCTAAATTTTATGCATGGTCATTGACATTACACTTCCATCTGCTCCCCAAGATGCATGTAGAATGAGTGAAGTTCTTTCTTTGTCAAAGGCATTGAACTGTTGTGAATGTTCTAATTAGAATGAAAAAACATTTTCATATCTGATTACATAAAGTGATGTCCTTGTGAAAGGCAAGAAATAAAAATGGAAAAATACAGGCAATAAAGGACTTCATAGCTCAGAATCAGGGGAAAAACCACAAATCCACTGAAGTTTTTGACAGTAAGGTTATATATTATATAAAGGTTAAATATTTTTATTGACAGAGCAATGGCTGATGTAAAAATAAAATCTTGAGAACATTAATATTTTAAGGGGCTTTTTTGTTTATTTGAAATTCAAAAAATACAAATGTAAAGAGGTACATATTTCTTTATATACTCTCAAATATTAACCTAATCATAATGAAATTATGTTTTAGAGAATTAGCAAAAAAACCCAAAAGAATACTTTGAAGGTAAAATATGAAACAAACTCTACAGAATTTTATTAATAGGAAATAAGATACCAGTGTGCTTTTGTTTGAATTAAAATAAATAAATAAATAAATAAACAAGGAAAAAACCCACAGACCCCTCCCCCAAACTTCCCTCATCAAAACCCTAAAAGAAAATAAAGCAAAAAAATATATGTAAAAAAAACCCAAAACCACAAAAAACCCAGCCTTTTGCTTATACACCTTTGCTTTCGATTCCCTCTTCACTAATTATGGTTGCTACACATTACCAGAACAACTGTTGGTCTGGTTAATATCTATTCTTAGAATGTCTTTGCAAACATGAAGGATATTTATCTTTCAGAAATACATGTTCAGTTTCCAAATAACAAAATAATAGACAAAATAATTAGAAGGTTTATGAGTTCTGCTTTAAAACCTATGGACTATTACTTTATAGCATGGCTATTATAAGTATTATTATATAACATGGATTGAGAGTTATTTAATTTAATTAAAAATAAGAATATTTGTGACAGAAGGTTTTCTTAAATTTACATTACTTTCTTTTAAATATATAGTTATATGAGAAAAAACAAAGTCAAATTTTTATCTCTTCCTTACGTTTTTTTAAATACATGTATTCATTTTTCATGCTACTATTGCACATTCCCATTCTTCTTCCTTTTAAAAATTTTCTCTTTTCTCTGACTTTTGCATTATTTTTAATCCATTTTAACTACTATATTCATTTAAAACAATATGATGATTAAATTAGCAATTTCTAGATCCATCTAAATTCCAGGGCAGTGTCCAAATATGGATGGCCCATAACACCTCTGTAGGAATATCCTTTATCTATGTCCCCTAGCCTACCTGAGCTATTTCTTTCTTTCTTTACTCTCTTGATTTCTCACAGCTCTATTGCAATGTGAAAACTTACATGAGAACAACTTATATGATAAAATCTAGATACCACTAGGTGATATATGGTGTAGTCAGACATTTCATTTGAAAGATAGCATGTGTACACAGACTTCAGAAAAGAAAGATAGTCTTACTCCTTGTCAAAAAAATGGTGAAAAGTGTAGAGAAAAAAATATCTGAACATCAGCTATTGAATGAATGATGGTTGTAGGTGTTCTATTTTTGACCTTTTGATTAGGCACTTTTTTAAAAAAACAGAAAAAATTCAGTCCTACTCAGGGGATTTGATAAATATAAAACAATAATAAGAAAGCTCAAAATATTCAAGGCAAATATAGAGGAAAATTAGTTTTCTACCTGAGATTAATAAACCCAGTAATTTTATCTCATGTTTTTCACAAGATTTTAGTCTTTAAGCTTTTCCACTCACAAACAGATCTCAATAACCCTGGCTTTACCAAATGCCACTACTTGCTCTATTCAATTCCTGCCTGTCTCTCAAGCACACATTTATATCTGTGTATGTGCCAATTGGTATTGTCACTGCTAAGCATCACATCAGGGAAAGTGCTGGCAGCAGCAAAACCATGACTGAAATAGAAAGTGAAAAGAGGGTTTACTAAATTCATTTTAGCAGCTGCAAATGATTCTGTTCCTTGCATTCAGACTTGTTCCACAGCTAGTAACAGCACAATCAGGGATAAAATTGTTTTCTGGATACATACTTAATAGAAGACAGATAAGATTTTTGTAATGGAAAGAACTATATTGGAGTATAAAGTTAGTGCTTTGTTTTGTTCAGAAAAAATGCAAGAGAAATCTATATTTTATTTTTCCATCATCTGTTAGCTGATTATATTGTTGCAATTGGCACATCTGGCTTACTGCATTTTTTTAGGAAGTTTGATGTGAAGTATGAGTAAAATGTAGCTTTTTAGTCACATTAACTTTGGGAATTTTTTGCATAAATGATTGCCTTTCTGCAATTAGTTGATCAACATAAGTGTCAAATAGCTGGTCTTGTCTGAAATATCCAGAAATACAACTTGTAAATGGACTATTTTCTTTCACATTTGTTATTCCTCAGCAGTAATCTGTAATGCAAAAAATAAAGTATTTCAAGTATGATATTCTCATGTAACCAGAAAGTGACCTACTAAATGATTTATATCGTGTCATGTAGCATGGTTAAAACCACTGATAAAACTCTCTTCAGTGCTATAGGATTTATAGAATCATAGATTCATGGAATATGCAGTGTTGAAAGGGACCCATCAGGATCATTAAGCCTGTCTCATGGTCCTGCACAGGACACCCCAAGAATCAGACCATGTGCCTGAGAGATTGTTCAAATGTTTCTTGAACTGGCATTTAGATTACTGAAAGAAATACAGAAGAAGCAAAGGCTAAGGGTTAGGATTTGATGTCTGTAACTTCCCACACTCTCTTTAGTCTCCTTTACTTTCAAAGGAACTTCTGTCAGCTGAAGAAATATGTTGACTTTTGTCTTTTATCCTCTTTCATAGACCTTGATTTAACTTGTCATTTGACAATGAAATTCACAAAGATAGCTTTCTACTAATCAGTAGATATTTGTTATTATTGATAAAATAATGAAGGATGATTAGTTTAATGCAAGTATATCTACCTACATTAAGGAATATTATTCACTTGCAGGCATATGAAGAACCTAGTGCAATGGTTCATTATTTTGTATTTCAAAGACTTCTGAACTAATGGATGGAAGGTTCTACTTAGTTTGTCGTACAGTACAGTTCCATACTATCAGTAGCCTTCACTTATCTGGAGTATAATTTGTTCTAAATGAATCAGTAGGAAAGCTATGGGGAACATTTCAGAGGCAAAAGAATGGAAAGTTTAATTAGATGAACAGAATACTCCATTTGTCCTTACTGCTTCTCTCTGATTTTATGTCCATTTGGAATTTCTGCACACTCTTAGTGTTTTAATTTGAAAAGTAGCATCCACAATAAATAAAAGACAGTCTCTGTGATAAGTAGCAGTAAGAGTATTGCAGTGTCCATCTATTGCACTCTCCAATGGCTGCAGGAGAATCCGTACTCCAAGGTCACATATGTAGAATCTGTACTTCATGCTGGGAAGCACAGTTTGTTCAGAAAGAGCTCAGAAAAGCCATCACACTATAAAAACAGCAGAAAAGACATGATGAGATAAACATGAGTCATAAATTAATTTCTTATGGAGACTGAAGCTCTGTGAAAACTTAGTCTAAACGTAGACATATTTCATCCAAATTCTGATGTCAAAGCTGAAAAATTCAGATGCATGAAGGTCTTGCTTTTCAAAAATGATAAAGGACATGACAGTAATGCAGTGTTGCGTTTAAATGACCTAAGAAAATTAAGTTTGAAGTAAATTTTCTTTATAGCTATAGCTTCACATAAGAAGTAGACCCACAACAGAATTAGAAAAATAGAATCTTAGTCAGTTGCTGTCACGTCAATAGTGTGACACCAACAGGCAGGATAACATATAGATGATCATTCTTGATCTTCAAGAAAATCTCTGTTTCTGGGAAACATAAAAAGAGTAAGTGGCCATGGAAGTCAGGGACTGCAACATCTGTGTATCATAATCAGGGACTCAGAGAGGTGGAGTTTTTAAATCATTCTTTGTCTTTTATGGAAGCTATACTATCAAAGACTAGGTTTGCAGAGTGTCTATATCTATACAGAACCTGGAAACTTCCTCTCTCCTCTGGTGAGACCCCACCTGCAGCACTACATCCAGCTCTGGCATCTTCAGCACAAGAAAGACATGGACCTCTTAGAGTAGACCTAGGGGAGGGCACAGAAATGGTCAGAGGTCTGGCATACTTCTACTGTGAAAAAATGGAATTGGGGTTGCTTAACTTGGAGAATAAAAATTTCTGGAGAGATCTTGGTTAAATTCTTAAAGGAGGTTTATAATAGAGAGACTTTTACCTGGGCCTGTAGTAACGAAACAAAAAGTAATGGCTTAACACTGAAAGGAGAGAGATTTCGATTAGTTATAAGAAAGAAGTTTTTAACAGAGAGGATGGTGAGGCATTGGAACAGGTTGTCCAGAGAAGCTGTGGATGCACCATCCCTCAACGTGTTGAAGGCCAGGTTGCATGGAGCATTAACAACCTGATCTCTTGGAAGAAGTCCCTGCCCATTGCAGGGTTGTTGTAAGTAGATGATCTTTAATGTCCCTTCCAACCCAAACCATTCTACAATGCAAAGATTTCCCCTTAAGATGTCTCAACTAAGTGTCAAAAATTGTAGGCAGGACAAACCCGTGTTAAAAGATATTGCCCTGATCTTTCACTAGTTTCAAAGTTTGATTTGGAATAAAATTCTTTCTCAGCTCATCACAGATTTCAATGTGACCCCAACAAAGTTTGCAACTAGTGAAATATTGGGATTTAGTTTTGACTTTTGTTTTTCTAATGGACATATTTATTTGTTACAACTTTGTAATGACTGACTTTTAAAATTTCTCTCTCTTTTTTTTTTTCTGTGTTACTAATTAGATTGCACTACAAATGAAACTTGGCACCCAATTCTTTTATTGCTGCTAATTTCATTGAAATTAGAAGATAACAGCAGTAAAGTACTTAAATACCTTCAAGTATCTTTGTTTATATAATTACAGTGTATCACAATTACTTCCCTCAAGTGTGCCTTGGGTAACATTGAGCTAATGGTTCACAGATTAAATTCTGTCCATAAATACCCGGACTTCTATTTAATGGTCAAAAAACATAGGGAACATCTGTTACACGGGCTTGTTAGGTGATAACACCATCAGTCACTGCAGGCAACAATGTAACACCCATAGCCCTGAGAAGTAGGATGTGGGTTGAAGTAATTCTGTCTGTTGTGCTGAGGCCAATGAAAACTGTAGATGTTTCTGCAACAACTAATTCCACAACCTTGAATGCAGCAACATAGCACTTTTCTGAATATTTCATCTTAAAACTAGTTGGATTAGATAGGACACAGAAGACTGACTGAGTTTCGTTTAGGTGCAGTGTCATTGTTTTCCAACAGAGAAAGCTGAATAGGCTTAATTCAATAGTATAGTTCAATTTCTATATAAACAGAAAATGAATTTATATACACATGGTAGTCTGGGGTGGAGGAGGAAACGGAGGGGGATACTTGCATCCTTTAGGGCCTAGTTTACTTTGGTCTATACAGGCGATTATAATGAAATCCTACTTTACATGCAACATTTACCAATGTAAGAAAAAATATCAACACTTTTCAGCTGTTCATGTGCAAAAAAAAAAAAAAAAAAAAAACAAACATTTTCAACTTTTGAAGAAAAAAAAAAAAAAAAAAAAAAAAAAAAAAAAGGGATCAAAGCCCTCTATTAAGTATACTAAATACAAAATTCTAGTCATGGACAACATTACAATTCAGAGAGGAGAAATTAAATTGGTCATGGAGTAAGCTTGTTTACAGCTGGTAAAATGTACTGAAAATTCTAGAACTGACACCTAGCCAAGGATTTATTTTTCAAATATTATTTGTAACTATTTAATAAAACATTTGTCTTCTTTCTAGTGGAAGTCAGAATTAATATCTTAAGTCTTCATCTTCTGCTCTGAACACAGATATTTTTCATCTTTTTCCAAATAATTTTGATTACACTTAAATTCTTATTTATACTGCAGTTTAATAAGAATCTACCTGCTCTTTCCCATTTTGTATACCTTCATTTAATTAAGCTAACCAAACAAATGACCACAGAAGGAGCATAATTATTATTATTTGCGTTGATTTGAATACTTCACTACAATATCTTCTTTTTTTGATGCTGTTTAATCTTTTCCCTTCATATTTCTTTTATATTTAGATTACGGTGTGCTTTGATACAGTTCTTTTAAATCCTGGCCCAACAATACACACCACTTATACATTATCAAAATAAAAATCCCTGGAGATATAGGTATTTAAGATATTAAATTTTTCAATTACTGGTTTAAGTATTTAGTGACACAATTTATTGTTCTGTCTATGCATCTTATTACTGTGCATCAGTTAAACATGATAAGAATAAATGTTAAGCTCAACATTAAATAAAACTTCTATTGAATCTATTTTTCTCCAGATGGATAGTATGCACCAGTACAGAGGATACCTTGATTCATGGCAATGGTAGGCTGAACTTGGCCAGCTGCCAGACATCAGCACAGATGTCCTCTATACTCTCCTTGTACTCCTCAAAAGGATGGGAAAAGAAGATGAAAAATCTCATGTGAGATCACTTGCCAATTATTGACACAAGTAAAATAGACTCATCTTGGGTTTTTTTTTCCCCCCTTAACCAATTAAAGTAGATTTGGGTACTGAGAAACACATTATAACACCTTCCCCCACATCACCTCTTCTTCCTCAACTCAACTCCTTCATTCCTCCTCTACCTGCTCCCCATCCTGCTGAGCGGCACAAGGCAGGGGGAAGTGGGGGCTTGTGGTGAGTCCATAACAGTTCCTTTCTAACACTCCTTCCTGCTCATACTTTGCCACTCCGAATGGGTCCTCCATGGGCTGTAGTTTCTTCGGGAAATATCTATATGTTCCACCATGGTTTTCTCTGTGGGTTACAGAGGAATCCTTGTTCCATCACGTGAAGTACCTCCTCCCCCTCCTTATCTCACCTTTGTGCTTGGAAGGTTGTTTCCCACACTTTCTTTGCCTCCTTCTCTCTCTCAGGCAGAACTTTGCTCTCTCCTAAACACACTTTTCCCTGAGGTGTCACCATCTTGAGTGAGGGGCCCAGCCATGCCCTGCAATGGGTTCATTCCACTGGGCTGGAACAAGCTGTGATCAACACAGACAAGCCCTTACAGAAGTCCCCTTACAGAAGTCTCCTTACAGAAGTCCCTAAACTGTCCACATAGCCCGTTCCACAACCACCTTGACACCTACAGCAAATAAAGGACCAAAATACAAATTCTGCATATTTCTCTGAACCGCTAACTCTCTTATTTTGACATTATTAAAGTTATAAAATGAAATTTTATACATTATGTAACAAGAAGAATACAGAAACCCAATTAATCTGCTGGCACTCTTTATAATCTATGAGGTTTGTAGTTTTCCTCAAGTATATTTGGAAAGTTAACTATAAAAGTTCTTTCCTTTTTTTCTTTTTCTTTTGCAACTTTTCAAGGTTAATCAAGCTGTCAGGAAGAAATTGCAAATACATGTGCCTGCACTCAAGAGTACAAATGTGCAATCACAGCAGGAAAAGGAATATGTTTTCCACTCAGTTGCAATACATTTATCACAAGAGTTCTCAAGGAAAATGGTCTGTAACTTATATGTAGTTTTAAGTCATTTTAAAAAATATCTTCTCACACTATGTTGTTAATGCCATTTCGAAATACTGCTTTGTGTGGGCATAAACTAGGAATGAACTTGTAAATAAAAGAAATATATAGTTAAATCATACTTCTCTTTTTCTGTTTTATCTCTGTCTTATATTGATTCTTAATACTACCTTCTCAAAAAGATGCGATTGTCACGGCAGCCACTGACAATTGCTTATCTAATTGGGCATGCAATTAAATTTCATGCAATTTAACTTTTCAACAGGTAACAAGATGAGACATGGACTTAGCCTAGAGAAAATGGCTAGTGAGTTAAAAAAGAAAGGCATTTATTTTGAATTCATTCCCCCTTCTTCTTGAAAGCAAGCTAAGACCAACATCATTTAAACAACTGTCTGGTTTTGCATGGATGGCTATTCAAGTTGGTACCATTAAAAATAAAATCTCTTTATTTACTGCTTTCATCATTAGTATCTTAAAATTATTTTCTTTCTCTGGATTGATCAGCTGAATTGTCAATCCATAGGAAAGGCATGTCAGCTCTGTTATTGTAGGAGTCACTATTAAAATGAGAAATTACTTTCTTTAAAACAGTATAGATTTTACTGAGGCAGCAGTGACTGAAGAGTCTCTTAGCATAGGAACAGATGTACTAGTCAAATCAGAGAAACACCTAGTCAGGTAACTGTGTTATCAGTGACCTATTAATGAAAAAGCAGATATGACTCAACCTTCCACCCTTCCAAATATCAGTTATGACATACAACTAAGATTTCAAGCAATATATAGCTAATATATGTGTTTTTCCTGAAGCTATTTACCACCACTATATTAGAGTGACTGTCTGAATACAGCACCAAAATTCAAGCATTTGAGTCTGTAGATTCCAGACTTGATGTCCTCAAGAAAAAGAGAAAAAAAAAAAAAAAAA
>VZTJ01002050.1:94517-134031 GCA_013397795.1 Orthonyx spaldingii | reverse complement strand
AAAAAAAAAAAAGAAAAAAAAAAGAAAAAAGAAGAAAAAAGAAACAATAGCAAGAAAAAATTCTTATTTTGAGTGACATGCAAATGAAGTTTCTTACTTATGTGGATTTTTTTCTCAGAGGGTTGACATTAACCCTTTTTAAGAAAACTAATAAGATAAAGGTGCTCTTATTTCAGTGGTTTCCTACAGGTTATCTCACGCTTTCTGTCTGTCATCTGAGTCCTGGCTTTGTTTGTCCCCTGATTTTCTCAGCATTCTCTCAGTTTTGCTCATGTTTGCTCTGTCTTGTGCCACTCTCCTTTTCCACCGTCTTCCTAGTTGTCCTAACTTGCCCTCTGCTTGATGCTCACTGAGAAGATATATTTCTTCTGGCAGGCTCTAATTGCCTCAGCACAGAGCCCACAAACCATCAAGGCAAACAAGCTTCTTTCTTCCCTGATGCTCAGTAATATATATCTTTTTACTACAATTTTTTTTCTCTTGCAGGTATTTGCGGGTACTTTGGCATCCAGGTGAGGTCAATCTACTTCCTAAACTGCAGAATATTGACGTCTTCTGATGGACTTGACACTTATTTACGCTGAATTTGATTGACTACATGAATAAGACGTAGTCAAACACAAGGCAGCAGATCCTGCTTAACCTACAGCTAAGAGTATCACTGGCTCCAGACAGACTCACCTCTCCCAAGTGTCAGTACTTCTGTCCACTAATGAGACAGGACCAGTAGCTGGCTGGTGTGAACTGTCAAGTGCTGCTACATATGAATGCCAAACTGATTGATAACTGTGGAAGCAAAAAAAAAGAGGGATTCTGTAATTTTCTCTAGCTGAATTTGGTCCTGATATTAAAAAAGGAAAAGTTTTTTGCATGCTTAATTGAAACTATGTGAATCAGTAAACGTTAAAAATCACAAATTAATATTCTGAAGAATTTGACATCAGAGTCACAAGTTAATAAAATAATAGGTTACTTTCATAAAACTCTTCTGAGTCTTCACATTAAATTTTTGTTCATTTATGTTGATCACATTTTTATTCACTTCCCCAAATCAAAACTATAGAATCAACTTTGTCACAATTTTTAAATCCTCATATTCTATTTTTTATAGATCATCAAACTTTTTTTCTACATTTCATATTCTTACACTGCTTTTCAATACCTGCCTCTTTCTCTTATAGCTTCGTAAGACAATTTTTATCTTCTCCCACATGAAAGATAGCAATATCCACAGACACAGCATTCTTCTCTTCCAGTATCTATGATAAGGCCCTTTCTTTCCACATCCTTCCCTGAGTATTTTTCACTGTCACTTCTCTTTCTTAATTCCATCTTCAGTTTTCTCAGTGGAATGAATAATTCCTAATTCCTTCCTGATATCTGATTTTTCACCGCAGTTCTCTTTCTGTCTTGAATACTCTGCACATCCTTTAGTCTATTTGTCTTCTGCTGCTGCTGCTACTGTCAAGCTCTGTGTGTTTCGTCCGCTCTCTCCTTCAAATGAAATTATTTGCCTGCACTGTAGTGTCCTTCTTCAAAACTAGTTCTTCTGTTATTGCTTCCTCATTTTCTGACACATCATTCCCCAAAGAAGAGCATCAGTACATTCTTCTGATGAAGTAGTGTAACATTTCATCATCTTTATTTCTCTAGGCCTCCATCTGTTTCCCTTTTCTCCTTGTCTGTGTCATTCTAATGGACACAGCAAGCTCTCTGAGGCATGGGTGAAAAATTCCTATAAAACACTGCATGACACAAGTGTAAATCTATAAAATTTTCAGAACAAAAAAGATTTTAAATTAGAAATACCTCCTTTAAATTAAGTTTCAGTTTCAGTTTTATGATGGAAATGTCAGAGCTACTAAATCAAGTCTCCTATTATCAAGAAAAAAATCAAATGAAAGATATATAATGCATAAATCATCTGGTTAGAACTTTTTCCATTTCAGTTTTACACAACCCTTCTTATCCTACAATTTTTTTATATTTTAGGTAACATAAGACTGATCATAAACACTAACCATTTTGAAATTTACCTTGTACTGAATATATTGTCTTGCACATTGATGTAATTTTTTCAAAATAGTTCTCAGTATTGTGGATGGATTATATGCTAAAATGGATATGTCATCCCATAGAGTATACAATATGTAGATGAGGTTAATATTCACCAACTGTAATTTCCAACTATTATATGAGGAGCAATTTCTTTCAAAATGAAAAGATAATTAAAATCAGATACTTCTAATGATTAAGATACCGGGGAAAAAGGCAGAAGCTTGACTGCTGAAAATTATCACACATGACTATTTTCACTGCCCAGAGGAGTCAGAAATTTGTCAAGAAAGTTTCACAAATACCTTAACTAAATACTGAAGTTCTTACTGATAAGTAATTTTCATTCACTAAACAAGTCTCACTGGTACATATGCCCACAATAGATGCAGGCTGCCACCAAGGTCTCAGGGGGCAGTTTATTTTTCCCTTACATGCAGGCTGCCATGCATTTCTTCAGGTCTTGGATCTGAACAGAGTACCAGTTATTGAATTCCAAATAATGGTATTACATCCATGCAAGGAAGACTAGGTACACTGCTACATTTTAGTTCCTAACATGCATTTGCCACTATGTTAGGGACCAAATCAGTTTCACCTCAGTCTTTTCACCTGTAAAATATGAATGAACTTTGTTATGTATGAAGGATTTTTACACATTCAAAGTATCACATTGCTTAGGATGAAAAGTATGTCTTATAATAATAAAACACATTATGATATCTGTGTACAGAGCAGAAAGGATATTCAAATCAGGACTATGTAAAACTGTTGTCAAAATTATGATGAGGATTAATACTCTGAAAACAGAAGAAAGAAAATATCCATACTTTCAAGCTGTTCATCTCATTAAAATGTTGTTCCCTTTCCCGTAGCTAGTTTCTCTACAGGATCATGAGCCACATATACCCCAATAACCAATTTACCTCTCCTTTCAGGGTTCTAACAGAGGGAGGTTAGTGTGGGCTTTGAGAGTTGTACTGTCCTCTTTAATCTTTCTATCAAAAATAAATTGAAGATTAACAACAGAATAATTGTTGTCATATGAACAAATATGACAACTGGCTAGGTGAGTATTTTTTTTTTTTTGCATAACATAAAACTTCTTCTACTAAACTCTAGTAATTTATTTAACTCCAATATGTATGTATTTCTTGTCCTACCTGCTAAAAAAGAAGTTACAGTGTTTTACACCAAGTGAAATGTTATAGTTTCTATTGAGCATTATTAACAAAGCTGAGGAAAATGAAGGACTTGGATCACATACCCTCTCAAAATGAGGACTATTTTTATGGGAAACAATATCAATTAAGCCCTCTGACACTGCATGAACCCTTTTTCTGAACAATTTGGCTAAACTGCCTGAAAACCTCCTAGAAGTAGGTGGAGATTTCAAAAGTTTTAATGTCTACTTTTTTGGTTCCTGAACTTTGCATAGAATTTCTAAACAATAAAGTGTTGACTGTTGATGTGGTTTAGACTGAAAGGTCACCTGAAAACAGAGGGTTAAGCTTGAAATCCATTCCTCCATATATCAAAGGATGTCTTAAAACAGGCAATGAAAAAGCTCATAAAATTGTTTTATCTTTCTCAGACACTTCACAGCTTGATATTTAAGAAAATCCTCTAGCAAATATAGGTTTAAGTTTCCTGGGGCATTTTAATAAATTGAATCAGGTTTCTTAAATTGCATATGAATGCTGTCAGCATTAGACTCTTCATTAAATCTGTGATCTTAGCTTTCACATGTAATTTTTTCAAAAAATACTTTTTGACCAGTTCAGGTTAAGTTCTCAAAAACTTGCAAAATTATCAACAACTTTTTTTCTTGAGCTATGTTTTCATAAGCAAGTGACCAGGTTTTACAGTGCGCACGCCATATATATCTTTGCATAAATAATTATTAAGGGCCAGTTGGAAACCAAATAAATCTATCAACTCCGAACCAAAGTTGTATGTTTCATCAATAAATAAAGTTATTCATATTAGGATACTATGAAGTCTCTTCCAATCAACCTCTTCATGAACAAAAATACTTTTTTGCTATAATTACCTTCTCTTTTGGGCAGAAAATTAAACATAATTACATTTATTCAAAAAAGTAAATTTAGTTAAGACTATTTTTAATAAAAATAGCCTCTTAGAGGAGCAAAATTTAAAAAATTAACTAGCTTGTTTTGAAACCAACGCTACACTAAAATTTTCAATGTATCACTTCAGGTGAAATTAATTTTTAGGATTTGATAACATGGATGGAAACACTTACGATTCAGTTGCTTAAATTAATACTTATGCTCTGCATATTTTTCAGTCCATCTGAGCCAAAGCCCCCAAACCCTCAAAGTACTTTATATTTTAAGAGAGTGTTCAAGGTGAGCTCCATGCCTCTAAGCATTTTCACACTTGTTAACAACTACTTATCATTTAGTAAAGCCTGCATTACCTTTTAATATCCAAATTCTTGAAAAATACAGGGTGGGGCCGAGTTGCTTAAATTCAGTGTTGCTTTCCTTGACACTTCAGGATATCAATTTCCTTTAGGTCTTCCCATCTGTGTTATGTTAGGCAGACCTATGTGGACATCTGGGGAGTACAGTTGCCTGTGGAAAAGGAGTATGTTCTCTAGTTCCTGCAAAAACAGGGAATATTTCTAAGGTTGCATCTAATGTGATGGTTGCAATGGAATGTATAAGCATCCAGTAATGAGCTTTCCCAAGGTGAAAATCATGCTTGGAAACCTTGCCACCCCTTTAATTCAAAGCAAATATGGTTCAGTTAGGTTCCACTGGAAACTTGTTGACACAATCCACATCAATATCCTTTTTCTGTGAGTCCCAAAGGGGGCCCCCAGTATATCAGGGCACAGAGACAGAAATATTTGTTTGGCTTCATTCTAATCAAGAAAAAATGGTTCCAGCTCCTGCCTGGGAACACCTTGCCACTGATCTTTCTGACATATTTTATTTCTTTACTAGCTGTTGTGCAATGTAGATTGTAGTGGTCATTGTGACCTGAGGGAGCAGTGAAGGGTCTTTGTTTCTGGTAGGAGCCAGGAACTGTGTTGTGGAAGTTTGAACAATAGAAAGAAATAGAAAAACAGAAAGTGTTCAAAGACACTGTTCTATCTGCATTATATTCACGTAACAAAGCAGGGGTAGGAAACCTGTTGCCAGAACCAGATTCATGAGGCAGGGACAGAAGGCTTGGAATCATCCTCCTTTCAGTATATGTATCTTCTCAATGGTCTCACTCTCTGAGACTGAACGCGTTTGTTCTTGCTCTGGCTGTGTTTAAACCAGGGGTCTAATACTAGTTTCTAAACCCTGAAACAGCTAACTTTTATCAGGACTATGAGTTTTGAGGAACAGTAGCTCTAACTGCTCTAAACCACTGTAAAACATCTTGAGCTTCCTGCTTAACAGCTCTCAGAAAAATGTGTGCAATTGCATACGTCTCTGTGAGAAGCCCAGTACTTTCCTGCCACTCCTGAAATTCTGCTTGCAGGAATTCTTGCACTTTTTCATGTTCTTCTACCTTTCTATTTTTTTCTCCTACATTCTCCCAAGTGTCTGCATCCTTCTATGACTTGTGTATTTTACAGAATCCCACCAATTTTATTTTACCACATTGTCTTCACTTTTCCAGGTCAAAAGTTGCCAGTGCAGTTTCTGGGCTTTTGCACTTACCAAGGGTACCTCAAGATGTCTTTCATTTCTAGGTACCCAGCTGTACTTCAAAGGTACCAGCTATGATTTGCAAAGATGTTTCTGGTTCCCAACCCCAGCTGGCAGAGAATTTCCATCAGCACTTTTCAGCAGACATTTTATTCTGTTCAGTAATTTTCCTCTTCTAACCAGTCCATCTTCATAGCTGTTCACATCAACAATAAAGTCCACCAAATCCACCGAAAATACCTGGAACTTCGACAGCTGCACCAAGAGCATTAAATGTAACTGTTTGTGAACCTGCATCAGGACTTATTTGAAAGTAAAACAACTATTGCAGCAAAAGTATTTGAAATCACTGTCAATCAAATATGAGACTAAAGCTCCAAACATCAAAACAACCCAAAGGTATATACTAGTAAGGTAATTTTTTTTTCATCTAGTTTGTGGGGAGCATTATCTCTCTTGTTATGCCCTATTATGGTTTAAGTTTTTGTTCTGCCAGGGAGCATTATCCTATCACTTCAGACCAGAGCCTCAGAATACTTTTGCAAGTCAGTTCTAACCACTCTGGGTCCATTATATAACATTAAGAAATAAAATAATAAATTGATACAATATCTTAAGTTGGAAAGGACCTATAAGGATCACTGAGGCCAGCTTCCTGCTCTTCACAAGGCTGCCTGAAACTAAAGCATATGACTAAGTGCATCATTCAGCTTCTCTTTGAACAGTAAAGGGGAAGTTTACTCTTTTTCTATTCAAATTCTAATATTTGTGTTTCTTCAGAAGTTGTAAGCTTAAGTGAAATGAAATTGTAATGTGACTATATGTTTTGCTCATATATTCAAGATTTGATAGTAAGATGGAAGTTTTAAGTCTGTCATTGTGTTTGTATTGTCCTTGTTTTGTTTCTGCAGTAATGCCTGTACAGCATGCAGTGTGACTGACTACAGAAAGCCTGGATGTAATTGCAAGTTACATCTTAACCTGAGGCAGGTACAGCCATTATGCCCTGGCAGTCCAGTTCTTCGACTGTTTGCTGAGATTTCTTCAAATATATCACAATTCCCTCATTGACTATACATTGATCTGTACTTACAGAAGAAACAAGGAATGGGTATTTCATTCTCTGAGATTTCACTGCAATAGGCAGTCAGGATGCAGCTTTGAGACACTATGGAAATTTGAAGTTGGCCAAATATGTGTTAAGTGATCTTCATCTTCTCCTGGCTCATCTGTGTGGCTAAATAATAAAAGGCTAGGGAGCAATCTTTGGCCTGCATAGCATGTATCACGCATACTTTCTTGAAGTGAATAGAGTGAGTAGAGTAAGAAGTGATTGGACCTAATCTATTAAATATCAAATGTATATTAGAATGAGATTGTCAGAGCAGCTAGTGATTCCACTTTAGAATATTTTCATACCTTAAGATTCATATTTTTTATGGAAATTATTTATGTACATAAAATATTTATGTATATTTACTAGCATCTTTGTTGTATTTTTTAATGGAAAAATGACATTGATAAAGAATGCCATACTGCATTTTTTTAAGGAACTCTAAAAATCACTCTACTAAGAAAACTCATTTTCAAAATAAAGTATGCATAAGTAAATGGTTAAATTCTTGACTGTTACAGTATAGCAATATATATGCAAATAGTAGATCAAAACTTGAACGGTCAATCTATTTTGTTGATATTTTACAAACAAGTTTTATGACACTAGGGGGAATATTTAGTTGTATGTGAGATAGATACACATTCACTTCACTGCCAGATTTTTGAAAGTAATTTGTCTTGTTTGTTCTTTCATGTAAAATTATCCAGGTGTGCTTTAAAGGTGTAGTCTTTATTTTATTTAAACATATAATCACATCTTTTATGACTGATGCAATTAATTATAGTTATTGCTATTATGGTTGTTTACAAGTGTAATTTATATGTAAATTTCATACTGAATTATTCATCTCACTACATTTGATAGTCCAGATAAGCCATGAGACACTGTCTTCTATGATTACATTGTTTTCCTGCTTTACATTCAGATATGCAATTATTTTATTGATTTTTCTTAATTTTATGAATAAATACCCCTAATGAAAATAGCAATAATGACTGAAACAGAACTAAAATGCCTTTAGAAATAAATACAAATTCTCATATATCTATATCTATAGATCCAAATCTGAAGGAATCTAATCTGATGGAAACCTGAATTCTCTTATCTTTGCTTTACGTTACAGATACTGTAGGATAAACAAAGAATACCAAACCAAAGAACAGCACTCCTTCACCTCCAAATATGTCTAGAAATGGAACGAAGGAGTTTGTTCACATTTCAGGTAGTCGTGTTTACTGTTAGGCCACAAAGAGATTTTCTCTCATCTGGATTTTTCCTACAGGGGTCACTTCTGTGAGAAGACACCAGAAGATGTTCTCATGTAGGACAGAGCCAGTTTCAACCATCTTCAAGTTGAACTTGTGGCTGACCAAAGCTGATCCCACCAGTGATGCTGGCGACCCCTCTTAAATAATATATTTAAGAAAAGGCAAAAAAGGCTGTGCAATAGCTAGGAGAAACAAGAGAAAGAAAATTTGAGACACAATTCTGAAGTCACCAGGGTCAGTGAAGAAGAAGGGAGAGGAGGTGCTCCAGGTGCTGGAGCAGATTCCTTTCCAGCTTATGGAGAAGACCATGGTGATGCAGGTTGTCTCCCCACAGGTCATGGAGAACCGCAGTGGAGCAAATATCTGCCTACAGCACATGGAGGACCCTATGGCTTTCTGGCAGGAACTGTGACCCCATGGGGGGCCCAAGCTGGAGCAGCCCATCAGGAAAGGATTTTTACAAATCCCAAACTATGATTGGCATTGTGTTTGGGATTTGTTTCCTGCAGAAAATATATGAACCACGTGTAGCATGGGTTCCAATTTTGCATAGGAAGCTAACTACAACCACAAGTGAGGTGCCTAAATCCAAGAGTGATACACTTTCAGACATATTTCCTTCCAATATTTCCCATTGGCTTACAAAGCTTATTTTTTTCTGTGTCATTTAATTCTCATATATAATCTATACAACAATTTCAAAAGCTTAATTCAGCACTGTGACGTCAATTCTTGTAATGAATTTTCTAACTTCTAGTCAATGAATACATTACCAAGCATCACAATATCTCGATTCACTTTTGCTTTAGTTTTAAATTTTATTTGTGGCTCCATCTCTCTGTTGAAAATTCTAATTAAGTTAGATAAAAATTTATCTGTAAGCCACCAGTCTTCATTCTGCATTAATAGTAGATACCAGAGGAAGTTAGCAGCTGATAGATTTTTGAGGGATTTAGGTAGCTTGATTGCCATATATATCTCTGAAAATATATTTGTTTAAAACACTGAGTCATTGAGAATTAATCAGAAATAAAACCTGGAATTTAAGGGTAGGAAATGACATTGTCAATGTCAAAATTTGGTGGATCTTGACTGTATTGATTAGTTTTACTATGTTATTATATATACATATATAGAATATTTTCTATTTCCTTGATTACCTTTGAAAATTCTATCATTAACATTAAGTGATCAAATGACTTTTTAAATTGATAAAGTATGCCTTTACAATGTTTTACAGGCAACAACAGCAAGTCATTTTCCTAAACATATAGATAAGACTTAAATAAATCCATCCATTCTAATGTTGCCTATTTTTACGGCATATTGTCATACTCATTGTTTCAAATAAAGTGTCCTTCTTCCCTGGAAGGATTATGCTCAGTTTAAACCACTGGAAACTATGAAACTTTCATTTGTTTAAGTGAGAACAGTCATTCTCCATGACTACTCTGTTTCTCCCTATAGATATTAAAATAAATTATAGTATTTAAAAACTTTGACTACAATGAAATCCTGCTTGGAACAACAAAAGCCATTGTATTTTTCAAAAGTTCTTTTCTGCCTCGGGACTGTTGTATGAAGTAAGCTGTTAATTAAAAACATCAGAAGTACATTACTGCAATATTGGTCCTTTTTCTTAAACACTGAAAAACCCCAAGAACCTTTCATGAAAATAAAGATCAATATAAGGAACTTGGGACTGATTAAGTTTTCAGCACATAGACATATACTTCATTATGGATTTCTTGGTTCAGAAGAGCATAGGTTGCATGCAGATCTTCTGTAATATAGATGAGTCTTTTACAGATGCTTTAGATACCCTAGGAACTTCCACAGATATTAGGTAACTGCACTAAGCCCATCATAACTCAGTGATAACTTTCATTGCAAAGAAGGCCAAAACTGGAGACGCAATATTTTCTCTTGTAAAAGAAAGGAAAACAAAAGAGTTAGTATATCATCATATGTGACAGTTTTTATGTATGTTGCACACACATACTTTTATGAATCTGTCCATGATACATACCTTCAATTCTCCGTACACCTTCTATTCTTCAACAAACAATATTATATAAAATGATAGTGTATTTTTCCTGGGAGCATATACATGTGCATGGAAAATGCATTCATAATGACATTAACCTTACTTTTTTTAAGCACTTAACAAACTTCTTTGGGTGAGTTGAATCCTTCTATACAGTTACTCTACCTGTTATAGGTGCCTCCTGAGGATGAACGACAAAACTGAGCTTCCTTAAACATAAGTGTTCAGCATCATCAAAACCACCTAAGGGTATTTCACTTGGTCTCCACATGCTATTCCAGACAGGTATGGGACTGTGTAAAACTATTTCATTATGAGCCAGTCCCGTGCTGGATACAGTAGGACCTTTCAATGACAGCTGAAAACTCTGTCTAAGCAAATGAATTGTATTAGATGTCTGAAGACCATCCGAAGAGTTGCTTCAGTAAGGAAACTCATCTGTGGTTCCAAATGCTTGTTTGGAATCTTGCCTAGGATATTTTAGCAGTTTGCTGAACATGAGATATTTTTAATTAAATAACAAGGACAAAATGAACCAACATTTATATTGACTGTTTTTCATTCATAAAATGTGGACTGAAATCAGTTTTCTCCACAGAGGTTTCTAATGCCATTTGTAACTCTGTCTCACCTGTAGTTGGTACTCTGGTTTTGGTTATGTGTCACAGACCTTTTGAGAGCCTTATCACAGTACTAGACACTATGTGTGAGACTATGACTTCACGTTGTCTACTTTTTTGCTTCTGTATGTATTAAGGTTGATTATTATCAACTCTATTTTCACACAAATTTACATATAGTGTTACAATGCTGATGAGTTTCAGAGATAAGTGTGTGTGTGTGTGTCTGTAGACATGGGCATCTGCACTAATACTTATAAAAGATCAAAACTCTCTAAATCTTAAATTTTTATCAAGTCTGCAATGGAAGAAAAATGTATTCCACCTATTACAGTTACTCAATGGTATGAATGAGAAGTTTCTGTATCAGAAGTTCCTCAAATTCACAACACATGAAGCAAAGATGGAAAATGACCTCAAATAGCAGGTTTGCATGACAAAAGAATATAATCACTGTCTAAAATAAACACAAATCCTTATCTGTAGTACAATGAAGGAAATAAGTACAAGCAATGTTACAAACCATCTTTCTAAATTTAATTGTCTAAATTAAAAAGAAGCACAAAGTTACCACTTCTGGGTGTTATTTTAGAGAATGAAGAAAGGAAGAAAAAAATACCAAACCAGCCAGTGATTCCTGAAAAAAGACATGTCTGGATATTATAAAAAAGTTTCATTAGGAAGCCTTAATATGAGAATATATGAAGTTACATCTGACATTTTTACAGTAGTCAATATGCATACAGAGATTATACCTTTTATTGTGTAAGAGAACCAGAGACAGAAATCTGTGAAAACTTTAGACTGATTTGTGGTAAAAATACTTTTTTTAAAAATCAATGCACATGCAGAGTAGTGTGCAGGAGACATTTAAACACACACATACCTGATATATCCTAGGGACATAAACAGGACATTAAGTTTACAGAATCCTAGAGTGACAGAGTGTCAGAGGTTGGAAATGATCTTCCAATCCAAACACCCTGCTTAAACAGATCCATATAGAGGTATATTCAGCTGAATTTTGAATATCTCCAAAGATGAAGACTGCACAGTCTTTCTAGGAAATGTGTTCCAGTGTTTGACCAACTTCAGAGAGAGAGAGGAAAAAAAAAGTGTTTTCTTGTATGTGCAGCTACCAACAGGATCTGTGGGAAATGCTGGGAATGCACTTTGTGTGTGTTCTTTGAGCAATGAGAACTGCACTAACTGTGGCTTTGATAGAGAAAAGAGCAACTGCATAATATTTGTTTATTGTGGTGCTTCAAACATTAGAGGGCATATGAATCACTAAAAGTGAACATGAGGAAGGAAAACTACTGACTAAAAAGGCCTCTATTTCATGTAGTAGATATTTGGGGGCTAAAATTAGACCACATTTTATCCTACATAGGCAGTTAAAACTGTAGAAGGTTTGACTGGATGAGAATGGTCCCAGTTTCTCATAGAGATGTATGTCAGTATGAAAAGAACTTGCTGATTAATACACCCAATACATACTGCAAAGGTATGATATTAAATATTTACATATCCTCCCTTCACTCCCCGTGCTTCCTGAGTGTAAATCAGGGGAAGTTTGTTCTCCTGCCTGTGTAGTCCCAAGAACCTGTGCTTCATATACCTGTATATATAACCTCTTCAAGAAGGACATTCAGAGTTGAGGAGTTTTGTCCTCTCAAGTATTGTTAATGTGTGAAGGAGCCTGGCTCTCCTGGGGAGGGTTGAACATCTGCCTGATGATTGGCAGTGGTGAATGAATTCCTTGTTCTGTTTTGCTTGCATGCACAGCTTTTGCTTTAACTATTGAACTGTCTTTATCTCAACTCAGGAATTTTCTCAGATTCTCCCCCATCCCACTGGGAAGGAGTGAGCGAGTGGAAGGGCAAGACTTAATTGCCAACTGGAGTTATAGCATGACATGGTGTCATTTGGCTTCAATGTCAGGGAGTAGTGTACGTGCCTCACATTATAGACTGTGCTACAATTAAAACCCCCGGTGTTACCCATTAAATGTCTTTTTTAGCTGAGTTTTCTGCAGACACAGTTTTCTTCTTTTTTAAAGTATTCTTACTAAAAATGTTTCCTGTTGAAATCTGTCATCTACTAAAAGTGAAAAATTTCAATGTGATGCCCATATAACAAGCAAAACATGCACTATGGAACATAATTTCCTTTAAATGTGTACCAAGAACAGCAGACTACAACATTCCAAATGAAACCATCTTAATATTTTATTAAAATTGTCAATTTTCCAAAGGTCATATTTTTCTTTCCATGTTGTGTTCAGATTGCAAGAAACCTGTGTGAGCTTTTGAGGTTAGCAGGAGCATTACCAGTTCTATTTATTTTACTCACCACAGTTTGTGCAATGTTATTAAAAGAATAGGGAAAATAAAGGAAAATGGGTTTAAACTGCAGGCAACAGAGAACATAGACGAAATTTGTTTAGAAGATTAAATAACCAGCAACTATACTTGTGATAAGTCCTAGAGGACTATTTTTTGAAAAAAGAGTCTGAAAGTTAGAAGGATACAAAAATTTTCTGTTGTAACAATTATCCTGCTGTTTTTAGCATTGGTGTAGCCCCACAATTTAAGGATGTTAAGGTCCTTGAATGATTCCAGAGGAAGGAAACAAAGCTGGTGAAAGGGCTGGAAGTAATGTTCCATGAGGAGCAGCTGGGGACTCTGAGTTTGTCTAGTTTGGAGAAAAAAAGGCTGAAGGACCTCATTGCTCTCTACAGCTTCCAGAGGAGGGGAAGTAGAGAGGGAGGTGCTGATCTCTTCTCCCTGGTATCTAGTGAAAACGCATATGGGAATGGTTCACTGATGCACCAGGGGAGATTCAATGTTGACGGAATAGGCTTCCTAGAGAGGTGGTTGATGTCCCAGTCTTGTCAGTGTTTAAGAGGCATTTAGGCAATGCCTTTAACAATGTGCTTTAACTTTTCTTTAGCCCTGATGTGGTAAGACAATTGGCCTATTTTAGAACCCTTCCAACTGAAATTCTATTCTATTCTATTCTATTCTATTCTATTCTATTCTATTCTATTCTATTCTATTCTATGAATATCAGCATTCTTGGATATGTAAAGGGAAGGCCATAAAATTCATTAACAATATCACAAATATTGCTTAATAATGGTTGAAAGCAGATACGTTCTCAAGTTTGTCATACTCATGCCAGTTTGTTTGCATGGAGAAGAAATGTCACATCTTAGAATAGGTTTTTTTCAAAACAGCATTTTAAAAATTACATAGCAAAGGTGTTTGCAATTATTCATTCATCATGCACTGACACTACAGAGTCCCGTTAGAATTTTGCAAAAAATAAAATTAATATATAGAGGAATAATTTAATTTCAGCTAAAAGTACTCAGAAGTCACTGCACAAGATCTTGAAAAGAGTAACTTCCTTATCTAGACGCTACTTTGAAAATAACGCAATCAAGAACTGCTGTGCCACATTTTTTAAAAGTAGAAAATCATTTAGATGTTGCTGTTTAAACAACACCTTTGTACTTCTTTAGACTTACATTAAAGGAAAAGCTGCATTTTGTTCTGGTTTTCACATAAGTGGATTATCTGGTGTAACAATTTGGTTTGACTGCCCTAGAGATATTTAGAATGTATAACATCATCTGCATTTTTCTATTTTCTTCATGAATTCCAACAGAGAAAAAAAAAAAAAAGCAGTTTCCCCTTTTATTTTGGTTTTAGAACAAAGTTAAAATCAAAACTCTGTTTGACATAAGCTTTCACATTGCTACCAAGCTAAGAAAATTGCTGAGAATTTTACCTTTCAGAGTATAAAAAAAAATTAAATTATCTTGGTTTTAAATTAAAAGAAGAGAGATTTAGATAAGGTGTGTCGCTGACCACTTGAGCGCCTGGCTGGTCAATGGGTGACAGTGTCCTCGAGTGCCCGGACAGCGGCTCTCACTGCACAGGCGTATGCAGTGGCAAGGCAGTGCCTTTGGCCCTTGCGGGACAGCTCTGAGGGAGGGTGTTATCTCCAAAGCCCAGGCTGGGGCTGGCAGCAGCTGATGGCCCAAAAGCGACGCAGAGGCGACGAAGGAATGAAGGAGGACTCGTTTGTGGTGCAAATCCTCGAGTTTATTCCCTGCCCTGGAGGGGGCAGGAGAACTCACTGCGAAGACGGGAGCCACAAAAATGAGCCCCAAAATGACCATTGCAGGGGGTTATAAGGGAAAGGAAAAGGGGTAGGAGAACGGGAATGGACAAATGGGGTACATGAAGGGAGATGACAGCAACCAATAAACCGAACACAAAGGAGGGACATATTTGAACAAACCAATGGAAAGAACAGAACTACAGAACATTCCAGAGATATATGAATATTAAATCAACTGTATGAATATTTAAATAACTCGTGAGGGGAGAGGGGAGGGGACGGTGCCTTGATGGATGGCGACCCATGGCGGGAAACCGCCCCAACCTGCCTACCTCTCAGGACTCACTGTCCCAAGAGGTATCATCCACCCAATCCACTTGATCGTTAACCCACGTGGAAAAGGCAGGTTGAGCAGCAGTCTCACACACCATGGGTGGCCCCCCAGCCGGTGGCTCTGCCACCGGCTGGGTGACCGCCACAAAGGTGTTTGGAAGAAATTCCTTATTCAGAGGGTAGTGAGGCACTGGAACAGGTTTCCCAGAGAAGTTATGGGTGCCCCCTCTCTGGAAGTGTTCAAGGCCCGTATTGGTGGGGCCTTGGGCAACCTGATCTAGTGGGTGGCATCTCTGCTTATGGAAGTGGGGTTGGAACTAGAAGATTTCTAAGCTGTCTTCCACTCCAGGTCAATCTATGATTCTATGAAATGCTGACTCATTTATATCTACTCTGATGAAATGTTTCTTAGCCCAGTTAGTGATGTAAAATCATAGCTCCAAACGCTGCATACTATTATGCATGCCTTTTGGTCCTAAGAATATTTCTCTTGAATAAAATAATGCAGTTTTGAAAGACATACTAAGTGGAATCCCACTGAGACCAACCCATGCCAGCTGTGTTGTAATAACCACTGGTGTGACAGTGTACTTGGAACAGCAATTGAGTTTACCCAGCTTGCAGAATATGCAAAACTATGTTGATTAGTGTTAAAATAATCTTTACAAAATACACTAAGATCCAAAGTCAGCAAAACATTCTGTCACAACAATTGCAGTGTTTTTCTTAGCAGGAAGCTCACAGATGCAAAATATTGAATGGCTGAAGCAGTAGCCTCAGACCCCCTTTTCAAACTTTATTTATTGTTAAATTTGGTATTTTTTTCAACCTTGGGAAAAAAATACAGAAAATATTACTAGAAAAAGCATTTGCATAATACTTAGACTGTCATTTACAGCTTTATCTTTTAACTTTATCCAAATGTCTATCAGTTACTTCAAGCTCAAAGAGGTTTAAAATTCCAATTTGGACAAATGCATATGGGGAACAAAGCTTGACAGATGAGCTCCTAGAGCATTGGCCGCGATGTTTCTTGCTATTATAGGTTCTTCTGTGAATTTTTTTCTTGTTATTTTCCACTGACTGTTGCATTTCACAAGACTAAGGAGGAAATAAGTATGATGCCTAGAAGGCAGAAAAAATTATTTTGTGATACAGGACACATCTGCATGTAATACACACGGTTGCTTAAAAAAAAACCGAACAAGCCAACAGGGATTTTTTATTGTGTACATAGCTCAAGATTGCAGTAGAGCCCGTCTTACAGCCTAAGCAGACCCCACCCATAAACCTGAACAGATATTAAGTTTGGAATTTGCTTTATTTCACTGGAGTTTGCTTACTTGACTTAAAAAAAAAAAAAGAAAAAAAAGGAAAAAATTACAATCTTGCTTTTTTTCTTTGCTGTAAAAGGGTTTATATAGTTTCCCCCTCCTAAGTAGACATCATAATAAGTAACAATCAGAATATGAATTCCTATTGGCAACAGAAAGATTAATTTTTTCTGTGAGTATCAAGAAAGCTAAGAAAAAAGTCAAACAAAATCTGCTGTGGAAGTTCTTTCAAAATCTAAACAGATATTTTAGAAATTATTTATGATTAGAATACTATTGCAAAATAACATCTGTAATAGAAGGATTAGAAAATTTAACAAGTATCAGCATTTTTTATTTCTGAACACTGTAGAGTAAGTAGAATACAATCATATTTGCACTGTAAAATGTAAGCATACTTAAATAAAGTGTATATATAAAAAAACCTACATCGATATATACTTGTGTAATATTATTTCAGGTTTACATGGCATAATTAATAATGAAAATTCCTGATCACATCGGGGGAAGCATAGGTCAAGAAATATTTTACAAAGACAACATTATAAATACATTATTAACATGACTATCTGTCAATACTTCTTATTTCTTTTTAACATAAGAACCCTAAAAAATATGAACAATAAAAAGCTGGGGATAACTTTTAAAAGTTTTCTTTAATATAGTTCAACAACAGTAACGTCTCGGAACTCTTGCTTGCTTAGTAAGAAATAGATGTACAAGTTATTATGCTTTCATTTTGGTATATCAAACTGATCACAGATATTGACTACCATATTTTTAAAGGAAAAACATCCAAGAAGCCCAGGGTCTCCTTTCAACAGCATAAGTTCCTCCAGGTTCTGTATACTTCTTGAACTCGGAACAAAAGGAGACATATTTACTGGGAAAGGGAAGCATGTACTTTCAGCATTACTGAGTTATGATTTAATTTACCTTCTCTTGTTCTATGCACAGAGGATGCATATGTCTCTGAAATATTTTTCCATTCACTCTACTGTCTCCATGTCAGTGTAACTCACACTTTATTTTAGAATAAGGTAATTTGGTATTCACAGCCTGCTACATCCCTGAGACAACTTTCTTTTCGGTATCAGAGGATGTTGTGGTTTCTCTTCAATTATGGTCACTTTCCTGATACTCTATTTACAGCAGCAGTTTAAACAGCCAGTTACAGCTGAAAGGTGCTTTGGGAAGATGACACCTCTAAAGCTGAACCTTTGCTACTAATTACCAGCAAAGGCTAGATTGCAAAAAAGTGATTGCATATCCTCTCTTTCAGGTTAAAGTCAAAGCAGTGAGCTTAAATCATCATCTTCATAGCCACCTCCATATAGGTACTGAAGAACATACATCACCAATAGCCTACAGTGGTTCAGAAAGCAATCACATTTCAAATTCACAAATATCAAAGTCTTACTGTTCAATCTTCAAACATATAAAATATTAACAAAAATTGGCTTATTATCTAGTATACCACCTTGGGAAACATTAAGTATGGCTTTGATTAAATTTGAGCTGTTACATAAAAGTGATTTGGGTGAAAATTCGTTTATCTTTATGAATAGATTCCAGTTGCCAAAAATCAGCCAAGTTGTGTAATTTGAGCATAATGTCCCTAGTTCTGCATGGTCTCCAACTGCTGCTCAAGAAGCATGTGAATGTCCCCTTGGTCCAGTATTGTAACTATAAAGTGCGTTAGAGCACATGAAGTGAGAATAGATGCCCATGTTTAAGCAACTGTAGCCTGTCCTAAATGTTTACAACAATAATTTCTGGAGTAAAAGTCACTTGATTCAATTAAGATATGTGCCTTCAGATTCAATTAAATAGCTTTAAAACACCAATATATCATCACAAAGAAAAGTCAGATGATTATTACAAATATATCTATGGACAATTAATAGAAACAAGAGACTTTTATAGCTGACCAGATGTAGTGTCTGCTTTAGGATGTGACAATTAAAGACTCAGCTTGGTAGCCTTTATGTAGATTTCTAGTCCTCCCTAAGATGCCATAGAATATCTGAAATAAACTCACAATTTTGTGGAGTGCCAGACTGACAGGTTAGATACACATCCCCAGAGCAAACTGTTAGAATAAACCATATATTTCTCCTCAGTGTCTGTTAATTATTAAGAAGTCATGAGTAAGATTTTTATATTGTAATTTCTTATCTATGTTCAGAAATATAGAGAATTCAAAAAAAAGTATGAACTGTAAGGTTAATCAATGTAAAGCAAATAGTAAGATTAAAAAATATACTGTGTAAATTCCCTTTCATTTTTACTTTTTTTAACTGTCTTAGAGTAGTGATAGCAGACACAAAATAAAGCAATTTGCAAACAAGTTTGCTTTGTAAAAGTTGTAGGAAGAGAGGCTTCTTGACGAAGTGAAAAATGCTCTTTTGTTTTCATATACTATTACTGGTTCTTAGGAGAACAAGTTCTTAGGGCTTCTTTGGTTTGTTTTTTTTTTTTTTTTGCTTTGTTGTGGGTTTATTTTTTTAAGGGTAAGTAGTCTTTGGGATTTTAATAATGGAATTAACACATACCTCACATTCAAAAACTACCAAACAATTAGGCTAGTTCAGTCTTCTACGTACATAAAGTGGGTGCCGTGTTTCATTAATGGGAAAAATTTTGACTGATGATTTTGCTTACAACACATTACAGTTGTGCAGAACCAAAAGACTGATGCTGTGAGCTAATTCTGGTGAACCGACAGTAAAGGAAGAATATGTCAAGAGGGTTTAGGAATGATAACTTAACTACAGGTCTTCATATACTAACTGAATAGGTGTTATTCATTTAATGCAAAGGTAGCAATCCAAATATGATACAGAAATTTTCATGTCAACAACCAAAGCCTCCAAGTATGTAATTTGCAATTTTCTCTTTATCTACTAAATATCCTATCACAGAAATAAATAACGTTTACTTAACAGGGCTTTTTTTAGACTGTACTATATTGGTCATATCTAACCCCTAATGTTTCTCAAAAAAGACTCAAATCCTATTGTTATTCACTTCTTTGTTCTTTCATTGTCCTTGATAAGCACTAAAGATTCAGGGACTGCTTCAGTTAATTTCTTAAATACTCTATAGCAAACAGAGCCAGGGTCCCTCAACTTTTGCATTGTGTTCTTCCATCTAATTACTGTACCTAGTCTGCAATCCTATTCACTCTAATAAATATTAAAATTAACAATGTTCAAATATGTGTTATATATTATATCCATATAAATGTGTGTTATCTATTATGAAGGAGAGCTGGATCAAGTATAGAGGGAGGAAAGCAGTAACTGTCTATTCAATCTGAAGAAGATCTCATGGACAAACTACTGGGAGTATGCTCTTCTTTTAATTTATAGAGACTATGGAGAATGTTGAAAGCTTGATTGAGTTGTCACACAGAAACAACTGCTAACTTTTACAACATTCTCGGGTATGACATAAGAGCTGACACTTTTGTGTAACATTGTCCTGGGTTTTGTCTGGGATAGAGTTAATTTTGTTCATAGTAGCTGGTATGCGGTTATGTTCTGGATTTGTGTTGGAAACAGTGTTCATGATAAAGGGATGATTTGGATATTTCCGAGCAGTGCTTACCCAGTGTCAAGGTCTTTTCAGCTTCTCACACCACTCCACCAGAGAGTAGGCTGGGGATACACAAGAAGTTGGGAGGGGACACAGCCAGGACAGCTGACCCAACTGACCCAAGGGATATTCCATACCATATGATATCATGCTCAGCATATAAAGCTGGGGGGAGAAAAACAGAGGAAGGGAGACTTTTAAGTTAAGGCATTTTATCTTCCCAAGTCACCATTACACACAATTGGGCCCTGTTTTCCTGGATATCACTGAACACCTGCCACCCATGGGCAGTGGTGAATGCAGTCCTTGTTTTGCTTTGCTTGCATGTGTGACTTTTGCTTTACCTGTTAAACTGTCTTTATCTCAACCTATGAGTTTTCTCACTTTTACTCTTTCAATTCTCTTCCCAGTTCCACTGGAGGGAGAAGTGAGTGAGTGTCTGTATTTTGCTTAGTTGCTGCCTGGTGTTAAACCATAATATAGCATAGCATGTGTTAAACAGAAGAGAATAATCACATCCCTTGGTCTGTTGACCACATGGTTGCAGGTCAGGACATGGTTTGCCTTCATTGCTGGAAGAGGTCGTGCTCAGATCACTGTTCAACTGCACTCCTAGCTAGTCACACCCCAGTGTTGGGGTTTAGGATTAGGTCACCCAGTCTGCACTGCTGATTGGGATTAGTTCAACTCAGAATTTCACATATATCTTTCTGAAGTTTAATCCAAGCCTTCCTGGTAAATCTTGCAGCCTGTTGAGGTATGTCTATGTTCCTTCTTTTCAGTGTATCTACTACTCATTACAGATTGGGATAGTCTGTGGTGAGGAGCATTTGATCCCACCATTCAGATAGAATTTCTTCATTTTAGAAGAGAATGAACAGTTTGGAACCTAGTATAAACCTTAAGGTATCTCTATCTAAATTATTTGACAGTAAGAATCTGAGTTATTTATGACCACCAGGACAATTTACTCAGTTTTCCTTCATCATGTAGTCCATTTTTCCAGTCCATATTTTACCAGCTTCAACCAGAATGTTAAGAGAGATCACGTCAATGACCCTGTAAAATTTGAGGTAGATGGATGGCCACTGCTCTCCTCCCTTCACTGACAAAACTATTATATGAGAAAAAGGAACAGGTTGGTTAAGTATGAATTAATTTGATAACTCTAGTCTTTTCAAGATTGCCTTTGTGTGTTTCATGTGTGTGGAAATATCCTCCATCTGGACTAGTTCCACAGTTATCCCAGGTATTCACATGAGACTATCTGGTCTCTAGTTTTCTGCGTTTTTCTTTTCCTATAGATGGATGCAATATTTATGTTGTTTCAGTTATGTGGGAACTTCCCTAATCTCTATGGTCTTCAAAACATGAAAGAGAACAGCTTTACAATGTTGAATTCCAGAGGTCCTCAGATGCATCCTGTCAAGTCCATTGATGTGTACATGTCCAGTGTGTACAGATGGTCCTGAGCTCAACCATCCTCTACTGTTGATGGTCCACTCTTTGGATCAGTCATTTTTTTCTTGGCATCAAAACTCAGGAACTTACCTTTAAAGACCTAGGTAAAGATAACACTGACTACCCCAGCCTTCTCAGTGTCACTGGTAACTAACTTGCCAGCCCCACTCAGCAGCAGTCTTATGTCTTCCTTGTGCTTTTACCTGCTACTAACGTAAGGACAGAAGTATCTCTTGTTTGAGGTTGAACTCCAGCTGAGCTTTTGCTTTCCTAACTGCATCTCTGCATGCTAAGGTAGTATTTTTGTATCCCTCTTTGGATATCTTTCCATCTTTCTTTGTCTCATATACTTATTCTTCTCAGTTGTAGTCTGCTAATAGCTTGCTGTTTAAAAAGGCTGCTGTGGTAATTTGAGCTTGGCTGGATGCCAGGTGCCCACCAAGCTGTTGTATCACTCCCCTTCCACAGCTGGACACATGAGGAAAAGTATAATGAAGGCTTGCGGATTAAAAAAAGGACATGGAGAGATCACTCACAAATTACTCAAACCAGACTCATCTCAGGGAAATTAATTTGATTTATTATCAATCAAGTCAGAGTAAGGTAATAAGAAATATATGAAAATCTTAAAATGCCTTCCCCCTGCTCAACCCTTCTTCCCAGACTCAACTTCATTCCTGATTTCTATACCAATACGTCTCCTCAGACAGTGTGGTGGGAATGTGAATTGCAGTCAGTTCATCACGTTTCTGCAATTCCTTCCTCCTCACATTCTGTCCCTGCTTCAGTGTGGCATCCCTCCCACAGGAGACAGTCCTCCACGACCTTCACAGTGAGTCCTTCCCACAGGCTACATTTCTTCACATACTTCTTCAGCATGGGAACTTTCCACGGGGTACAGTCCTTCGGGAGCAGACTGCTCCAGCATGGGTCCCTTCCACAATGTCACAGATCTTGTCAGCAGGCTGCTCTTGAATTCGTTCCCGTGGGGTCACAGCCTACTTCAGCAGTGGAGCATCCACTTTGGACATGGGGGAAGCTTCTACCAGCTTCTCACAGCAGGTACACCTGTAGTTCCCCCACTACCACACACTTACCACACAAACCCAATGTATCTGGATTCTTAGCATGCCATGGAGATAGATCACACCTCTGCTTTCAGAATGATACCCTGAAAATCTTGGAGCTCTTCTGAAGTCCTTTTTTTGCCTGAAGATAAGCTCTCTTTGAACTATTCCTAATGGTCCCATGAAGAACCTGAAGCTGAAGTCTGCTTTTCTGGTCAGTGATCTTTATTTACTTGTCTTTCTCATGTCCCTTAAGATTTTACCTCTAAAAATGTAGGGTTGCTGCAGCCAAAGCTTCTGCTTACAGCCACATCTGCAAAGAGTTCTTGGCTATTTGCAAGCAGTGAATCCAAAAAGGCACCAATCCTTATTGCCATACTTGACAACTCTCAACAATATGTCTTTGACACAGTCCAGAAATTTGCTCAAACTGCTCTCTTACAGAGTAAACAATCTGTCCTTCTTTTCCATCCCTCCTATCTTTCTATAAACTGAAATCTACTCTTCAGTGTCTTCTATTTATTCTGAGAAATACTTATAAAGTTTTCTGTTTCCTTTTTTTTTTTTTTTTTAATGTTTCTGCATGGCTGGAACTGATTTCATGGTTATATCTTCCTGATATAATCCTTACATGTTGGACCTATTCCTTTATAGTAATCTTCTGTCATGTAGTTTTCAGTGTTGTATGATTTTTTAAAACATTTTAAAGTCATTACAGAGCTCATTATACAGCCACTATGATATTTCAGTATGCCTTATAGCTTTCCTCAGCAACAGGATATTTTGCTAGTAATTCTTTTGTCTTATTTTGTGCTCCCACTTTTGCTTTCCCGCATAGTAATACCTTTTTTTGTTGTTGTTCTTGCTCTTAGACATGTTAGCTTCCAGCTTGAGATGTTCAATAATTTGTCTCTGATGATCAAAAAAAATTAAGGTAGCTTCTCCCATAAAACTTTTTACATTTTTATAAATCAAGGTATTTTTCAAGGAACATTTAGACTTTGTGTTCAGCTTAGATTTATTTTCCAGCAGATAACCAGATATTTGAATTGCTTGTTACTAGCATGTCATACATTTTAACTACATGTATTTCAAAAAACTTTTTAGCATGGAAAAAAAAAATCATATATCATATGACCCAGGGTTTACTCCATCTAAAAAAGTTAGATTAATGTTTATATTTTATAATTTAAAAGAGAGAAGTATGACATAATAAAGAATATACCTGTAGTGAGCCAAATAAAGTCTGATCTAGACATGCTATAATCTTTTTCATCATCAAAGGGATTGATTAATTTCAAGAGATATATCCAATATAGGTCAAAGAAGTAATTCTGTGCACTTTATTTTCCTGTGACTATCTTAAATAACCAAACATTATATCTTTGTTTTGTAATAACATATGTCAAACAGAGTCCAAATTTATGTCTTAAAAACTGAAAATAGATTAGCTGATTTTTTTGTTCTTTTGCACACCAACATAACTTTGTAAGTTCCAAAGACATGGGAATCACTCAAATTGGAAGGAAAAAAAGTACATTTTTTGCTTATAGTTTGATTAGTTTCTCTAGCATTTTAACACTGTGTTTGCCTGAAAATTACATGTTCAGAAGAATCTCTATGCGAAGTGAAGGAAACTTACTTACATTTCCAAAAAAAGAACAACTAAGTTAAAGAACATGACAAAAGTTCACCCTCGGGCAGTTTCACCTCTGATTTTTTTCTGTAGGGTACAGTGAGTATTATGTAGAAGTCCACCCAATGGAATTAGGGAAGGTGATATACCAAGTTGCCTCATTTTGTCACAGTCAGCTGTTTCAGGTATTAAGGGCTTGATTTAGATTTGATTCAAACAGTCAGATTTAGGTAGTTATAAGTGATCCAATATGAGTCACAAGCCCTTATGGAGCTCCCATAAGAGTCACAATGTACACACAGAGTCCATCTTTGCTTCTGTCAAAACTGAGGAGCTAGTCACCCCACTGTAAGGCAAATTATGTCCCTGTTCAGTAACCTGAACACCTGTACCTTTTCCAGTCCTCTATCTGTCCAAGGCATTGTGAAGAAGGTTGCAGATATAAGGGACCTGTAGTATTTTGGAAAGGCAGCTCAGTGCCTTGCAGAATATGTCAGAGCATTTTTTACTATCTCTGGACATTGATGTCTAGTTGAATGAACTAAGTCTGTAACTTTGATTCAGTAAAGTTACCAGGAAAAAACCAAAACCCCACAACAAAACCCCCACCTCAACTACTTCAAAGAAAACAAACTGTTGCTACTTTTTAAGCTGTATAATTCATCATGGCTCAAGGCAGAAAACACAAATGCTTTTTTCCCATAGAAATTTATTTAAATAAGAGAGATGACTGCATCCTCATTGTTCACACACACATGTCCACCTACACAGATTCACTTTTTTACTTCCATCTAACAAGAGAGAGCTTGCATTTCACCATCCTGTGTATAATGAACAAGTTACTAAAAATATGGTTATTTTTCTTACCTGCAACAAGATGTCTTTATCCTGACATTTTAATTGAAAACCAGACATGCAAACAGAAGATTGCTTTTATGTGTTATTCTTTGTGTAGTTTCCAAAGTAGAAGACAATACATTAGTTTTTTCCCCCAACTCAAAATTATTTTCGAAGACAAGTGCAGCTCATTGTTAATCCTTTAATCCAGCAATTAAAAAAAAATAAATTTGAGTATAGCTATTAAGAAAAGTAGGTTATGAGGCTTACTAATATCTACAAAAACGCACACACACATATTCATGTACATAGTGTCTTCAATTAAATATAAACCTTCTGCTATTCTAATGTTTATAAGCTAATTCACTTTCCAAGTAACAGGATAATGATCAGTCTATAAAACTCTGGAAAAATCATGATAATGAAGTGAAAAAAAGGCATCATTTTTTTTTGTGTATTGCATTAGGCCAGAATCAAAACTTTATTTTTATACTCACAAGTTATTTCAAAACATATTTTTTAACCACTAAGGGGAATTTATCGCATCTTGAAGATTTCTCGATCTACATACTCATATATATAGTATTTTCATATAAATTAAATATCCATTCTCCCAGAACAATGAAGGATACATATTTAAAATAAATGTATTCTTGATTCTAAGATAGCTCAATAAACTGGATCTTTCTAAAACAGCTCAAAAACCAAACCAATGTAAAATTCTTTTTCCTTTGAGAAAATCAAGTAAACTCCTTAGTGAATAAAAATGACACGCACACAGTAGTTTAAACTGATTAAGGATACTGGTATTTGTTAACAACAATAACAAAACCAAACAACAAGAAAAAAAAAAAAAAGCCACAACCCAAAACCAAAAAAAAAATGCCAGATATAAAATAATAGCTATTACATCATTATATTGTTATAGTTATTTTGATTGATGTTATTGATATTTGTGCTTAATCGCATTTTTTAAGATTGGAAGCTCTTTACATATACAGAAAGATATAAAGATTCTACATATACAAAAATATATAAAGATTAAACTATCAGAAATTTCTTACCTTTTGATACATGCAAAAAAGAGTTCTGTCAGAATCTATATCCACATATCAGATGCAACAGAAACAGCAGTCCACCAGCAACCAGTGTTGGAGGCCTGCAATTAATAAATCATTTTCCAGCTAGTCTGAAAGTTTCCTTGTCATACAAAATTAGATATTCAGTCTAAATTGCCAAGTTGAAATATTTAGGAGTAAAGCTGCAACAAAATGTCAGTGATAGTTGGAGTTTAAGAAAGTGCCAGTCACAGAAAGATGTATTCCAATAAGCATAATGTTAGCACGCTTAACACTACCTTGACAAGGTACAAATGCGTATTTTCTAGAAGTCCCAAGCTGATCACAACTGCAACATGCACCTACATTGAAAAATTACCATAATGGCTTTTCATAATGGCCTCTTTGAACGGAAGGTTTAAAGCACACAGAGTAGGAGACACGGGCTCTCATCTGCTTGTAACTGAAAGGAGTACAAGCTGTAGTTCCTGTTTCCCAGGTGAGTGCACAAGTCAGTAATCTAACAGGAATGACCAGAAGGAGAAATACTCAGTCCCCAGTTCACTGGCTGAATTGGGTCCCTTATGAAAAGAGAAGAAAAAAGATGCTGGATGCTGCAAGCCTAATGGCCACTTTTTCTTAACCGATGAAAATACCACCCACTCTATTTTACTGATGAGCAGACAAAGGTGGCAAAAAACCCTACAATGTGCTTTACTGGGCACTGCAGTTTACTGGGCACTACAGATTGCATCAAAATGAGAACATAGGATTACAGTCACATATTTGAATACACTTTTACAATTACAGTCAGTAAAGGAAAAAAATATTCCAAATACAGTTTATTTGCAGTCCAAATATCTGTTAAACATCTGGCATGATAAACAGGTATTAAATTTGTTCATACTCAGGTTTTTTGGTTTGCTTTATTTGAGTACAATATTAAATTCATTAAGAGGTACATGACATTTTTATTACTTTAATTTAAATGTATTTGAAAACTAGCTTTTAAAACCCAAAATTATAAAGTGTGAGTCACAAGGTCAATTGATAAGTGACGTTTCATTCTCATGATTCTATGTTATGCTTAAAAAATCTAGCATTTTTCCAGAGTGACATTTTTAGCAATTTTTTTTTAAGCTGTCTGACTTTTTTAAACACTTTTTAGGAATGAGTAATTCAATCTTGTAGGAGCCTTCCTTCTGGTAGTTTAAAGCCATTAGTTAAAACATATTCTAGATTAGTAAAGACAGATATAGATAAACATTTAACAAAATACATCCATTACCATTTCCAGCCTATTCTACTCCCTGAAACACAGGACCTTTCACAAGTCAATGTAATACGGTTGTTATGCTAATTATTTAGGAAATAGAAAAAACAAAGTTGATACACAAGCAGTACAAGGTAGTTTTATATTATGTTAATCAGGTCCTATTTTACTATTCTAAATATAGTTAACCTTCCCTATGTATTAGCTAACCTTCCCTAAGGATGCCTCCTTAAGGACATTGGTTTTTTTTTATTAGTTATTGGCAACTATACTTCCATTAATTTTCTGTAATGTAGAGTAAAAACTTTTCTTTCTGATCTGAACTAATTCATAACAATTTCCAAACTATATTTTTCTGCAAAGTTACTACAGAAATAACATAAAATTTAAAACTATCTCTACTGCAAACAAAGTTGGCAAATGACATTACTGAAAGAGACTGGGGAGCTTGGACATGTCTTTAAAGAAAAAGCAAATGAGTAACTGAGGTTTTTATAAAAAGACAGCAGCTTTTACTGTTTTCAGATGTGCCAAAATAACTTTCCTGAAAGCCTCTCACTCTAAGGACAATACTAGTCTCCAGTGACATGTTATATTGGCAAAAAGGGATGCTAATAATAAGTGGTAGACAGGTTTGGATCTCTTCACAGTTTAGCAAAGAATCTCTGTGGAATACTAGTCAGAGCTGAGAAGAATGGAAGGTACATTGTTTTACCATAGTATCCCTTTAGGCTTCAAGTGAACTTCAGGAAAATATTTCTTTTCTGTTATTTGCTTAGTCTGGAAAGACCATCAATTTTATTTCTTACAGACAAAACAAACATGGAGTTACGTGCTCTACATTTTCTGATTCAGACTAAGCTTTCTGTATATGTACTATTTCTTAAATACATGATTATCATTGTCTGTGCTTTTCATAAGCATATTTTTTTCATTGAACTTGTTTTTATCCTTTGTGAAGATTCATCTAGGTTTTTATTAAATAATTTTATTTTTACACTGTCTGAACTATTACAGAAAGAAAATGAGTCATGGTCGTGTATGACATAACTGTCTTAATTCTGATTTCTTTGGCTATTCAACTCATTTCAATAGAAAGCACCACTTTTCTTTTTGGGAGACACATGCACCTAACTCCTTCTATGATGCTCAGTATAAAACACTTGTTGCTGGCCAGCCTTGACAGGATGATACTGACATCACTTTGGCTTGGATAATGAAATGATACAATAAGGTTGCAGACTATGTCAACTTTAGTCCCGATAAAGCTTCACCTGCAGTTGTAAAAATCCTAAGTAGAAAATGACAGCTCATGGAAGAGTTTGAAATATATTTGTTGTCAAAAAACGTTGTCTTGATGACCACAGTTGTTCCACTGTTTTAACTGATAAGACTGTTAAACCAGGGGTACTCCAGGCTGGAAGGAGCTTAGAATTGGTAGAGTTTTACAAGCCCCTGGGGAGAAATGCAGAGGAAGGGGAAGTAGGCAAACAGACAGAAAAAGATATAAAGGGACTGGCTACATGTAAACAAATCAGTGCACTTCTCTGGCAGAGCCCTGTTCCTCACCACTGTAGTCTGTCCTGTCTTCTTCTATCTTTTATATCTTCTTATATCTTCTTGTTAAAACTTTTAACTCTCTGTATGATCTCACTCTCTAGCCCTGTGTAGGTGCGCTGCAAGGACTAACTTCCAGTTGCTGGTGTAACCTGTGTGTGTGAGGATTGGTTGCCTGTGGTGTCAGACACCAGAGTGAGTGGGGGTCCTAGGTCGGTAGTTTGGACAGGCCTTAGCTCTTCGAATCTAGAGAGGTTCCTATGGAATTTGTGCCCAGAGAGCCAGCTATGGGGCAATGGGTGTGAATGGGTCTGATGACACCTACTGGAGTCAGATCAGCAGAGTAAACACCCCTGAATTTTGGTACCAGCTACTGGAGCAAAAGTATGTCCCTGTCCTTTGCTCATTCAGTGAAGCCTCTAGATGCCCCACTCCCATTGTATTCTGTGAGTCAGGCTCTTACCTTTGCAGAGTCACTGTGAATATCCTTGATCTTCTGTTTATCCTTGCAGTATTACAGAATGCTTATTTTTGCAGCACCTGATGACTCAATGTCTTAAACTGGGCATGGCTCCCATTTTAAGTGACACCACTCTGGTCCCCAGTCTCAGGCCAATACCCTCCCTGAATCCCATGGTCACTATAGTGTCACCTCATGATCACAGAATGCTTGATGTTGAAGGACATCTGGCACTCATTTGGTCTAATCCACCAAGGAGTGGAATGGGGTAGGCCCATATTTTATTAGAAGCCAATCTATCAGGTTACAATCATTAATCTGCCAATCAAGAAACAACTAGCAGAAGCTCCAGGGTCCCTTGAAACCTTCCAGAAATGTTCCATCTAACAGGGTGGTTACCTCTGAAGCTCTGCAATTGGAAAAATCAAGTGTTTCATGCAATCTTGTGCAACTAATAGAGAAAAAAGAGAAAAAAAAAAAGACAGAGGAAGAACAATAATTACGTATGTGGCTACATGTTAGTGTGTGTGCATGTGTGTTTGGAATTAGTGACAGTCATGGTTAATAAAAACAATTAGAAAAAGAAATCTCTCGATTTTGCCAAAAAGATCAAATATTACTTATAATTTGTTAACAGACCTAAACATCTCTCAATTAAAATACTTAAATGGGGGTGGGGGTGGGTAAGGGGCACAGAGGAAGGGGGAGTCATATCTCTTTCTGTTCTGTGCAGTGACAGGACCAGAAGAAGTGTGCACAAGCTGTAGTAAAGGAGGTTCCCTCTGAGCATCAGGAAACACTTTTTTTTTACTGTGAGGGTGACTGAAACCCAGAACAAGTGGCCCAGGGATGTTGTGGAGCCTCTGCACTTGGAAATTCCTTCTAACCTCAGGCATTCTGTGATTCTGTGATTAAATTCTGTGTTACTTCTGGCAGAAATGAATAGCTTTCATTAAAGTCTTATCAGCTTAAGTCTTCAAAATCCCACAATGTCTATTTATAAACTACCAACTACCATAGCAATTAAACACAACATTTCTTCAGGACATTTTCAGAATTGATATGATGGTTCCAACAAAGATACTAACACAGTATTTTAACTTAGCAGCAAAATGATGCTCTGAGACTAAGAGAGAAAAAAATTTTCTTCTAAAAACCTGTTTTGTAAGACCTGTCTTCCAATATAAACACTGGCAGACCTTTTAATATATTTCAAGAGACAAATCTGAAAGGGCTTTTTCTGCATCCTTAAAAAAAAACCCAGCTGGAAAATGTATTCAGTGAATGAATTTGCTAATCGCTAATTATATCTGCTTGAAAATAAGGTAGTTTTATCCAAGTCTAAAACTAAAATTTCTTAATCACCAGTATGGTTGGCCTTTAACTTATTATACACACTCATAAGGATTCCAATGACGTGGAGGGGATTTTACGACAAGAACAAATACATAGAAAGTATACTGGCATTTCTAAGCATCCAAACTACATAATTATCAAAAGGATCTCCAGGACAAGCAAAATTCATCTTTAGATGGATACTAGCTATTTAGTGTTTGTGATTTCCCAGGATGTTTTACTTCAGTAATGAGACCACTAATTCATCTTATAAGACTTCAGAGAATAAAATGTTCCCTTCCTTCAACAATAAATTGCTTCATGAAGTCAGAACACCAACAGAGACTATGAATTTCAGACGCAGAAGATTTGTTAAATGTTTTGGTGTTTTAATTGTAAAACCCCCTCACACATTTGAAGTTCCAGAGCTATTTTATATATACCAAAATGTACTGTAAATGCACTGGGGTTTTTTTTGGTTTTTTGTTTTTTTGTTTTTTGGTTTTTTTTTAAGATAATGTGTACTGGTAAATAGCTTTCATCATCTTCCCATTTCCCATTTTGTAATTTTTTTTTCTCATTTTTGAAGGTGAAGTACTTGGCAAAAGTATTAGGATCTCCAGACAATTGTAAATGGAAGCGTAAGAAAATATCAAAGGACAAAGCACGACTAGCAGAATTTTAAATATGCTTATTTTGGAGAATTCTTAAAAGAACCACATATCCCCATCCACTCCAGGATGGGACAGGGTAGGTCAGGTCTCCTTTGGGAGGGAGGGCAGGGAAGCCTTGACTGGTTAGGGTTGGTTGGAGAAGATTTTCTCCCCCTCCCTGCTGTCTGACATGACTGTTACTGATGGCAACATCCAGACAGACTGTGGTCAGAGGCTGGAGATACACAACAGCCCTTTGTGTCATGTTTTTTGGATTTGGTTGTTTTGGGGTTTTTTTGGTGGGGTGAGGGACACAACTACAACCCTCCCCTGCTGGAATCACAGAAAGTAGCTGATGTTGACTATGGGAGAAATCACACACTCCAAGAAATTTCCACTCATGTTCATTTTATGTCCTTCACTGGTATCTGCTAGGCTGCTTTGATCTGTTCCAGTGGGGTTATTTTCCAATTACAGTTTCATCAGGACTGTTTTATTCTTGGTATATAAAAGTACAGTTTACAAAAAAATTTGACATTTTCTGATGTAAATCCTTTTGATTAAAAATATCCTTGTCTACTCTGCTAAACACATGTACACTCACACTGTGCAGCTTAGCAAAATACATAAGCATGTAATTGAGTACACTCTTGTTAGGTAGGGATTGCTTAATTAAAGTCAAGCTTTAATTAGGTTTCTTCCAGATGACTCAAAAGCCCTCATCATGCCTACTCTTATTGATCTCAGCTTACACAAGTTGTATGGTGCTTGAAGCCTGTTATCTTGTTCCTCTGCTCCTTGTTTGGTATGCTTTAAATTCTGTATTTACTGTTACATATTGAAGAAGAAAACAGCTTCATACTTTATATTTTATGCATATTTAGGCTTACATTTATACATTAAACCTGATCAGAGCATAGTTATGGAAGTGTATAAGGGCAGATAGAACAGATGCATTGTGATGTGTTGTGGTCACAGAGATCACAACAGGTATAAAAGAAGTTTTTCTAGATGACAGTGCTTATAGAGTGCAATTTGAATACACAGCCAGGACTGGAGAACCCTGCAGAGGTGTCATGAATTGCATGTATGGACATGCCTATGAACATGATGAAGGAATAAGAGGAATAGCAAAGTGTAGATTAGAAAATCTCATCATATTCTATGGTTCTATGATTCAACCCTGTGACAGAAGACAGAGAAAAGAGAATCTACATATTAGAGTGATAGAATCATAAAATCATAGAATGTTATATTTGAACTTCCTGTCAGAAATGAACAGGTCACTTAGGGAAGTAGTGTTGAATTGCAAACTTTAAGAATTGTAAATTTGGCTGCTATGAGATTTGCAGCCTTGATAAACCTATATTTCATGTACACGCACTCTGTTAGAAGACACAAAAACACAAAGGATAGGAAAATGTCTAAAGCTGCAATGACCTGTAATGTCACCTTTGAATATGTCAAGTTTTAATCAACAATATAAGGATAATATTTTAATTTATTTTATATCATAGAAACATATACAGATATATGACTGGCCAACAATGCTTGTTAAACTACTGAATTGCTGAAATATTAGGAAAGAACAAGGAAATTCTAGGAAAGAAGTGCATGCTTATAAGACTATAACTCGTTAAGACAGCATAGTTCTAATGAGATGAAAATTGGAAGCATTCAGTATGTAGACAAAATCCAGGCCTTATAAATTAAACGTCCATTAATCAGCATGTAATTGAAATCAGTTTACTTTGAAATCAAATGCTAGCTTGCTAAAATGGTGTTGAATTAAAGAGTATTTAAATTTTGTAATACTGTGATGATATAGCCAGAAACAATGCAGAAGCATTTTACATAAATATGTGAGCAACGTTACTTACAAAAGGGCAAATAAAAACATGTCATTTCTCCTATGAAGCATGAGAATATATATAAACAAGAAAGAAGAAGGAGAAACTGCAAGAAGAGCAAAGAACAGGAAAAGCACAATGCTTGCTTTGGGATTAGGATTTGGAATATGTAGAATTCCTGCTAAGCACAGAAGCAGCACACCTAGAAAACAAAAACCAAGAAAAGCATCACTGAGAGCAAATGATATTTCCTCTCTGGGAAACAGTCTAGAGACAAACAAATGACTGAGTAAAGGTGAAGAAAAAAACAAGATAAGGTCACATTTGTGACAGTGACTTGTCTTAACAAAGCAGTCTCAAACCTGATCATAACAAACTCTGCAGCTGAGGACTGTCACAGGCAGGAGCCCTCAGTGTCGATCTTATGGCACGGTTCTATGTACTCACTACTAAATTATGCTGTTATAGCTAGCCTTGCCAGTTTTGTACATATAACATTGATGAAGAATAATTGTTAAGAGCTGACCACTTGCATCAAGTGTACTGCATGTAGATTCATTGAGCAATTGGTTTTTGATTTTTTTAATTTTGGACATGCCTTATTTGTCAGTCTTCTAAACAGTCCCTTCAGAGCAATCTGTAATTCTCAAATCCTGTGTACACACATATACATGCTTGCTTATTTCACAGAATCAGGGAATCACAGGATCACCGAATATGCTGATTTGGAAGGGACAAAGATCACCAAGTCTAATTTCTGGTCCTGCACAGGACCAGCCTCAGGAGTCACACTATGTACTTGAGAGTATCATCCAAATGCTTCTTGACGTCTGTCAGCTTGGTGCTGTGACCACTTCCCTGGGGAGCCTGTTTCAGTGTCAAATCACCCTCTGACTAAAGAACCTTTTTCTAATATCCAAACTAAACCTTTCCCGATGGAACTCCAGGCCATTCCCTCAGGACCTGTCACTGGTCACTACAGAGAAGAGACCAGTGTCTGTTCCTCCTCTTCTCATCATGAGGAAGTTGTAGATTGTGATGAGGTCCCCCCTCAGTCTCCTCCAGGCTGAACTGACCTCAACTGCCCCTTACAGAATTTCCCCTCAAGGCCCTTCACTACCTTCCTTGCCCTCCTTTGGACACTCTCCAGTAATTTACCACCTTTCTTATTCTGTGGTGCCTGAAACTGCCCCCAGCACTCGAGGTCAAGCTGCCCTAGTGCAGAGCAGAGCGGGACAATCCCCTCCCTTGCCCAGCTGGTGATGTTGTGCCTGATGCACACCAGGACAGGGTTGGCACTCCTGGCTGCCAGGGCACTGCTGACTCATGTTCAGCTTGCAATCGACCAGGACCCCCAGGTCCTTTTCCACAGCACTGCTTTCCAGCTTCTCATTCTCCAGTCTGTGTATACATTCAGAGTTGCTCCATCTTAGGTGCAAAATCCAGCACTTTCCCTTGTTAAGCTTCACGTTGGTGATTATCCTGTCCTCTGATCTGTCAAGGCCACTGTGCAGGTTCTCCTTGCCTTTGAAGGAGTCAACAACTCCTCACAGTTTTGTATTATCTGTGACCTTGCTTAGTATTCCTTCTAGTTCTGCATCCAAGTAATTTATGAAGACACTGAAGAACACAGGACCGAGGATGGAGCCATGTGGAACACCACCGGTAACAGGTCACCAGTCTGATGTCATCCCATTCACTACAAACCTTTGTGCCTGACCTGTGAGCCAGTTGTTCACCCATTCTATTATGTGTTTATCAGACCTGACTGATTAGTGTGATGTTTTAATCTATCATAAAATTATCAGATAATGCAGCAACAGTAATAGCTGGGAGAACTATTAATTCTCTATCTTATTTTCACTTGTAGTAGCAGTCATGTAACTACTCCTGCCCTTTCTGGCTATCTCTGTGTACTGAAGGTAAGAGTTACTAAAATTACTTCTCCTTAGACCTTTTATAGATATTGAAATTAATAAAATGAAATTTAGGTAGAATACTTGCTTTTTACTTTAAGAAGATACTGTTTCAATTCCTGCATTTCTTAGATTTATTTACAATGCAGAGCATATCAAGTACTCTTGAAGATAAAGCAACGACACTTTTTATATTATTTAAAATATGTCCCTTTTCAAAAGTAGGAGATCTGTAGAATTAGGCTTGCTGAATTAAGTCAAACTTCTAATGTTTTCAGCTAAGTACATCCTGAGGTTCTTTAAAGAACTAAGGCTTAAGGAATTTATACTTGAAATATACTCTCTCATCAGAATCTGCGTCACTCAATTTCTCATTAATTTTTCAGAAATAATTGCAATGTCCTTAAATGTTTTAAAAATAAAGAATCAAATAAAACTAAAATATAGAAAAACAATGGTTTGGAATATTCTCCTTTTGTTTTGAAGATTGAAAGGTGTGCTATATTTCAATGACATTATAAAGCAAATTTCTGGGTTTTGACTATGTGCAAAACTACAAAAAACTGAATCTTCCATACCATGACTGGTAGTAATAACTATTTTAGGCATGTTGAATAAGGTTGTTAGAATGTGCCCTTGGATTTTTTCATGAATGCATCTGATTGAACACAATCTGTTGCTAGGAGATCTTCCATAGCTCAACACTAATTTATGATGCCAATTTAAGGTTTTTTTGTTCTTTTACAATTCTGTATGCACTTGAATATCCTCTACAAATGACTTTAAACATAAAAATTTCTAACAAGTTCTGTATTGATGTATAGCACACCCCCAAATGAAGACTTCCGTCTGCCTAGTACAGAAGCAAAAATTAGTAAACATATTACTGTTGATTTAAGCAGGAATGCCTTTTTAATTTGAATGCAATTCTTAGATTTTATCTGTGACACACCTCTGCATAGGCTTTTGATTTTACCACATTTCCAGCAGTTACAATTTGTACATTGCACTTAGACTTTTGCTAAGTCCATTGTGCTGAAACCCATAAATTAATTTTCTCAAAATTATGCTCTGTCTTTACCGATGACATTTTTTTCACTCTTGTCAAAATTGTATCCAGCTGTTTTCCTGTGTTTATGATAATCACTGGCCCTTTTCTTCTTCTAAAGATATTTGGATAAGCATATTACTGTGTTTTCACCTGCAGAATTCAGAATAGTTTCTCTTCACTCTGTCTGTTCACTGCCTGGATGAATATTTCTCTGTAGTGTGGGTCATAATCCTCACCAGGCTATTTCCGCAGTCTGGATTATCCCAGAAAGTCTTGCTATTTCTTCTGTCTACACACTGCCTAGTATCAATGTGGAAGTATTTCAGAAGGGAACAAGGTAGTATATTTTGAGCTTTCATTTTCTCCCCAAGGCCTTTCCGCTCCATTTTAATTATAATTTTTGTTGTTATTGTACATCAATTTGTGTTCTGTACAAAGCAGCTGTTCATGCTTAACAAAGATTGGTTACTCATCTTTGCTAATTTAAAGCATTGTTATTAACCACCATAGTATCACCTATTGTGTTTAATGAGGCTTGAGACAAAGCGTAGTGAAGTCAATAGCAAATTTTCTATTATGTACAATGATGTAGAGCATAAACTTGAAGTGAATCTTTATTTTAATTTTAAATAAACATTTATTATTTAACTAACTTTTTAATAACAGCCATAATTCATACAATTATTAACATCACTATTTGGGAAATGGAATATTTTTATGAAAACTATGTGATGAATGGTTTTGAGCTGCATTCTTTCCAGAATGGGAACATTAAATCTTACTGTGACACAAAAGCATAAAATTTTTTTAAGACAGCCTATAAATACTAATGCCATTAAAAGACAAACAAAAATTCCTCTGCAAATTGTCAGGTTGCTTGAATTGATTTCCTTCTAAACATCTTGATAAAAACTGGGAAAATATGAAACCAGATTAATATGAGTACAAAGAGAAAAGAGTAAGATAGAACTTTATTTCTGAAATAATTGGCTGTAATTCTACCATAGATGAAAGAGATATCCAGGCTTTGGTCCAAGATCGTAATGGAGCTTTTTGTTTTGTTTTGTTTTGTTTCCTTATATGTTTGTTTGGTTTGGTTTTTTGAGGGTTTTTTTTGGTTTGTTTGTTTGTTTGTTTTTTGTTTGTTTTTTGTTTGTTTTTTCTGCAGTAAAACTATATTGGAAAATTAAAACTCACAAACCTGATCACCTTGACTTCTGTGCCTCAGAAACACCAAAACCAATAAATCATCAGTGCTAACTCTACAGTATCAGCTACATAAAAAACTTCAAGATCCTCTTTTGAACAAACAATCCTGTGTGCTGTAGCAGAGGAGAAAAGCCTACTTTGTACACAAAAGTATCTCTGCTGGCCTTGTACTTTGTATGTGTTCCTCGTTACAAATACAGTATTCTACACAATTTTATTTTGTAGGTTTGGTATGACTTTTTTAATGAATCACATAAATTTTGGACTTCTCATGCAGATAGCTTTAGACAGGTGAAATTCCTGACCTATCTGGAAAGCTCCGTTGTTATCATATAATACTAGTTAAAGCTAAATATTGCCTGGACATTTGCTCTCAAATATTTTAGAGACCAATCTGTACCTGCTGTAGATTCCTGGTTTCCATCTCCATTGTTAAATGTGAGGAAATCAGGTGCAGTGCTGCAAGTGAATAGGCAGCAACAAAAAAAGGGGCAGGGGAAGAAAAAAAGCAAAGGGACAGAAGAGGACACAGCAATGACTGAGGTGCTTCAGGTTTTCTTTTCGTCCATTTTTACTGATAATATTTGTTACTATGTCTCCCAGGTCCCAGTATCTAGTGACAGATATGAGAAAATCAAACACTAACCAGTTAGCATGAAAATGCTAAGTTAACAGGACAGTTGATACATGGGAAGCCACTGCTGACATGGAAAATCTGGAGAAATGGCCTGGCAGAAACCTCATGAGGTTCAATAAAAGCAAATGAAAAATCTTGTACCAGGGACAGAGTAACTCCACATACATTACAGGGTGGATGGCAACTGTATGGAAAGTAGCTTTGCAGAAAATAGTCTGAAAGGCCTGGCAGACAGAAAGCTGAGGATGAATCAGCAGTGTGCTTGTCAGATGATAAAGACTAAATGCAAGCTATTGTAGTGGTTTTAGCTGTATCAGAAAGAATTATGCAACAAGAAGAGGAAAGGGGTTTTTTCCCCCTGCACACAGTACTTCTGAGACTGTCTGAAGTTTTGTGTGCTATTTGGTCCAATAAAAACATTGACAAAGTTGAATAAATTCAGTGGAGAGCCACTGTCACCCTTTAAAGGTTGGAGCACTCGATATTCAAAGAATGGGTTGGATAAATGGATTTACTGAGCCTTAAGGAAATACTAAGAGGGCCCTAATTGTAGTCTTCAGCTAACTGATGGATATCTATAGAGAAGATGGAGCTGAAATCCTCTCTGAGATGTACTTGAAAAGATGACAGGCACCAGGTAAAAGGTGTGCTGAGAGAAGTTTAGAACAGATGTAAGTGAAAAACTTTTGAAAACTATTGAAAAGTAAGGTGAACATATACTGGAACTGGTAGTCAAGAGAAGTTGTGGAATGTGTAGCCTTGAAGACACTCTGAACTTGAGTGGAAATAGTGCTGAGCAACCGGATGTAACTTGTATGTTTGCCTTGGTTTGTGTGAATCTCTCAAAGGGATCATCTCCAGCTGTCTATGATTCTAAATGAAAAAAGTAAAATAAATCTAAATTAACATTTTTTTGTTTTTTGGGAGGAATTATAAATCACTATGTTTTAGATAAACTGGCATATTGAGTTTTAATTGGCACAATATTTCCTTCCTGTTACACTGAGTGGCTCACAGAGTGCTTTTGATTTATATTAACTGAATCATGATTGTACTCCAATACAATAGATACAGGTTTTAATATGTGTTTTGCAGGAGTTTTCAGATTTAAAAAAAATCAGAACAAGGTTTACTGATGGACAGTCTTTTGATTTTTCTCTTCAGTATTTTGGAGCAAGCCCTTAGAAGACCTAACTCCTCAGTGAAAACATATAATACATTATTTATTGAAATTCATGCCATAAGTGACAGTCTGAAAAGTTTTGCCCTAGAAAATCCAGTGAGATTTTTCTCTCCTCTCCTCTCCTCTCCTCTCCTCTCCTCTCCTCTCCG
>VZTJ01002050.1:80307-94409 GCA_013397795.1 Orthonyx spaldingii | reverse complement strand
CTCTCCTCTCCTTTCTTTTTTCCTTTTTCTTTTCTTTCACAGAAAGAAGTGCATGAGAAAATTTGCATTGCACAAGGAGAAGTAAGAGTAAGCACATTGTTTAGATCTTTTTCTTATGAACATACATCAATGACTTTTCAGTATATACATACCTACATGATATTGGGATGGAGTTAGCCCTCATAAAGTCTATAAATATAATTTCTACAGTACCAGTCAATCCTAACAAAATATGATTCATCACCTAATTGCAAATTGTAGTTGATAATATTTGATTTCTTTGGTTGCACGGTTGGAAAAAAATCTGGTGTGCATATGTGTGCATATGTGAAGTTGGATGTCTGATTTACCATCTGCATTGAAAGGATGGGAAAAGCTGTTCAGAACAGTACAATTTAAAAACTCCCACTGTCTAAACAAGATGGGAAAACAACATCGCATATTTTTCGTTTTTTTATGTATGTGAAAGCATCATGGATTTTGTTTTGCATAGAAAAATTTTGGATATATTTCCATAGACATAAATCAATACATTTGTCATTTTCTACTCAGTATAGTATACTGTGTAATATTTTGATTACATTTTGTAAGTGCGAAAGCTTTTTGTAATAAATCTGGTTTTAAATACTGAGTGTTCAGAGGTTATTTTGAAATAAGTTTATATAAAACAATGTTTAGTGATGACAACTTGTAATCCTAAATATTAACATATGTGTTTTAAAATGGTAATTTAATAACTATTCTCTATTTGAAAATTGTTTGGTAACACTGTTTAAATAGAGATATGTGTAGGAAGAGTGCTGATCTTCATCTGGGTTCTTTCTTGCATTGGTTTTTGTTTACTTCACTATGCCTTTTCATTTCTCAGATTGTCTTGGAAGATATCACAAATGAGAGGCATAGGGGAACACACTAACACCCTCTCTGAAATTCTTCATTGGACCAGATTCTTCAAAGATTAATAGCACTTCATAAAAGAAGTTGTACTTTTTTGGTTTTTAATTGTTCGAGTTCTATTAATAAATAATGCATTTCATTATTTCATTAAGAAAGAAATACCTGAAAATTCTATTGCCAGAATTCCTAATGACCTCTTTCTTGCTTATAGATAAAAGCACTTGATTGTTATCCTCACTGACCTGCTTGCTGCCTTCATTACAGGAGATTGTGGTATGTATAAAACTGCTTTCTGGCTGGGGTTTCATTATTGTGTTCACTCCCATGTGTCTTCCTAAATTTCTGCTTATTTTAGCAAACTGAGGATTTAGAATCATAGAATGGATTGGGTTGGAAAAAACCTTTAGAAATCATCCAGTTCAATCCCCCTGCCATGGGCAGGGACATCTTCAATTAGATGACATTGCTTAAAACACCTTCCCACACTTTCAGCTATGAGGTATCCACTGCTTCTACGGGAAACCCATTCCAATGGCTTACCACCCTCTGTGTAAAAAATTTCCTCCTATCCAGTCAAAATCCACTCTCAATTTAAACTACTACTCTATAGGCTCTGGTAAAAAGTCTCTCTCTATCTGTCTTATAAGCTCACTCTAAGTATTGAAGGGTCACAGCAAGGTCTCAGGAGAACCTTCTCTTCTCCAGGCTGAACAACTCCCAGTCTCCCAGCCTTTCTTCACAGGAAATGCATTCCAGCCATCTGGGGTTTTTTGTGCACCTCTTCCGGACTTGCTCTAACAGCTCTGTATTTTTGGTGCTGGAGTCCCAGGGCTGGAGGCAGTACTGAAGGTGGGTTCTTGCAAGAATAGAGTAGAGGGTGAGAACCACCTTCTTCAATCTGCTGCCTACACTTCTCTTTGTGCAGTCCAGAAAATAGTTGGCTTTCTGAGCTGCAAGTGCATATTGCAGGTTCCAGGTTTTCATTTACCAATATTGTAAAGTCCGTCTTGGTATTGCTGCTCTTGGTGTGTTCATCACCCAGGCTGGACTACCACTGGATTACCCTGAGCCAGGTGCAGCACCTTGCACTTAGCCTTGCTGAATTTCATAAGGTTCTCACATGTCCACCTCTCAAGTCTCTCAAGGACCCTCTCAATGGCATTCCTTCCCTCAAGTATAACAAATGTACCACTCAGCTTATTGTCATCATCAAACTTGCTGAGGGTGTATTCAATCTCACTGTCACTGATTAAGATACTAAATAGTATTGGTCCCTCTATAGAGCCTTGAGGGTTTGTTACTAGTTTCCACTTGGACATTCACCTATTGACTGTAACTCTTTCGCCACAGACAAACTGTCCATCAATCAAACTCATATTTCTCTAATTTAGAGCTAAGAACGTTATGGTGACTGTATCAAAGGCCTTAGTGAAGTCCAGGTGGATGACACTATTGCTCTTCCCTTGTCCATTAATGCAGACTCTACACTGCAGAAAGATGCTGGATAGGTCAGGTATGACTTGCCCTTGGCGAAGCCATGTTAGCTGTCTCAAATCACCTCCTTGCCTTCCAAGTGTTTCTGCATGTCTTCCCACAGGATCTGTTCCATGTAGTTTCTGAGCACTGAGGTGAGGCTGACTGGTCAGTAGTTTTCAGTGTCCTCCTTTATCCCTTTTTTATAAATGGGTATAATATTCCCTTTCTTCAGTCACTGGAAACTTGCCTTGACTACCATGACTTTTCAAATATAATGAAGAGTGGCTTGGCAACTACACTGGCCAATTCCCTCAGGATCCTTGGATACATCTCACTGGGTCCCGTTGACTTGTGTCTATTCAGGTTCCTCAGGTTTCAAACCACACTTTTTCTGAAGTGCCGCTCTCCAGCCTCTCGTTCCCCGGTCTGTACAGGTTTGCCCCATCCCAGGTGCCGAATGTAGCACTTGCACGTGTTAAACTTCATACAGTTGATGACTGCCCACCTCTCTAATTTGTTGAGGTGTCTCTGCAGGGCCTCTCTGCCCTCAAGGGAGTCGACAGCATCTCCCAAATTAGTTATTGGAAAACTTATTTAGTACTCCTATGAGTCCTACGTTCAGGTGGTTAATGAAAATGCTGAAGAACACAGGGCCAAGGATGTAGCCTTGTGAACCCCAAGAGTGACAGAATGCCAGCCTGATGTTACCTTTGAGCCAGTTGCTCAAGCATTGCTGGCTGGACATTTTGCCCAGAAAGTTTCTGTGGGAGACAGTATCAAAAGTTGTGCTGAAATCCAAAAAGATCGTATCTACCAGCTTTCCTGGATCAGCTCAGTGGGTTACCCTGTCATAGAAGGAAATCATGTTCAACAAGCAGGACTTTGCCCTCATGAAGCCATGCTGGCTGCGACTTGTGACTGCATTGTCCTCCAGGTGTTTTTCAGTACCTCCCTGAATAATCTTTTCCATGATGTAGGCATTTTAGAGGATGACTCATGATTCCTCCCTTAGACATTCGCCTTCATATGGAATGAATTGATCAGCTGAAGGACATGCATTTTTCCAGTTACTGTAGAGGTAATTCAGAAATTTTCTTGTTGGATTTCCAGCAGGGATCTGCCAAAAGTCCTGTTTTCCATCTGCCTAACCTATATAGGTGATGTAACTGTGTTGTACAAAATTGAGGTCTTTGGGCATCTTCAGTGACACTAAATTACTGCAATTAGGCAAATGTACCCTGTCCTGTCTGCTTTAAGTGTCTGCTTTAGTGTGAGCTGAATAGCTGCCTGAATTCCACTATACTGACTAGATCCATTTGCTCTGTAATGAGACCATACCAACTCACATGGTGGTGCTTAACACTTGGTCACCTGTTTGCAGACTTGAATTTAAATGTCTGAATTCTCAAGCTGGCTTTCAGAGATTAAATTAATTACAACTAGTTTTTAAATGGGTGAATGCCAAGTTAATATGATTGTGCAGAATACCAAAGAAACACAAAATTAAACAAGTACATTAATGTCAAGAAAAAACCAAAACAGTAAAATTAATTCTTTGTTTATTGAAATAGGGGGTTGGGAGAAGGAGGGATGTGCAGTTTAAACCATGGTTTCCTTTTCCCCTTTTGTGTTTGGGATTTTTTTAAACTATTCTTTACTTGCGTAGAGTTGATCTGAAAACTATCCTCAAATCCATACAGATCCCACCCTTTATAACTTCGTGCGCCAGAAATATTACATAGAAAGACTCCATTCACTTGCCGTCCAATATTTTCCTGATTTCAAACTTTTTGCATTGTACTTAAGTTCTTTATTGTTCTTAAGCAGAGATAGATGCAAGTAGTTTGCTTCTTAGTGGAGTAAAAATTCATAAATAAACCCCACAATACTATAAGGCATGACATAGAAAAAGAGGGCACTTATTTTTCTTTTCTTTTGTGTTAATACTTCTCTCTGAAGAGGACAAACTAAAATTGAAATGGAAAGATATTGTGGGGTTTTCGTTTGTTTCTTAAATTGACACATCTTCTTAAAATATATTAATCAAAATCCTAAATGGCTTGTAAATATGCTACATTTATTTTTCTTTTACCTATAATCTTTTTATCTTATATATAAAGGATTAGTAAAAGGCACAATTTTACATTTTGCATCGTTTTTAAATTTTAAATATTAAATTGATTTTTTTTTTTTTTAACCAGCACTTGAGGAAAGGAAAAAGAACAGCTATTAAATGTAGGATAAATTAAATATGCATTATTGGGAAATAATTGCAAAACTTGTTGGTGACAGAAGAAGTAAAGGAAGTGGTACAGAGAAGGTGAACAACATGTCTGATGGCATTTGCACTATGAAAGTACTGCTGCTACAAATGACTCAAGCTGTACCCAGTTTACAGAGTCTCTGACAGAAGAAAATCCATTTTTGGCCTATTGTTTAACCAGTTTCAGAATCACTTTATTAGGTAGACACTGAAAAGAAAAAAATAATGCAGTAAAAATCAGTCTGTTCATCTCAGCTTCCCTAAGTGCTGGAGGCAGAAAACATCCCTCTCTTGTGCTTCCCCCATCACCCCCGCCCCACCCCCCCACCCCCCAGTTACAGTTTTTATGTATAGGAGAGCTGAGGTAGCATTGCAAATTGAAAAACTGGAGTGAATACTCTATAAATGAGCCATAGTTCTATAACTGTCAAACACTCTAGATCTCCATCCTTTGCATTCAGAAGTTGTTTTAGAAGTTGTAAATTTGGGGCACTTTTGCAGCTAAGATGGTATCAGACTGGTTATTTGCCCTTTTCTTTCTATCAGTGATCTATTTTCTTTTAGATAGCTCTCTTGTAGTTGTTTTACGTGGCTCTATTTCCAGTTGAAGAAGCACATACCTTCTGGGAAGTAGACAGCTCTGCTTTGAATGTAGATGGATTACCTGAGGATCACAGCTAGTAAAGAAACATTTTAATGCCAGTTATGAATGGATTGGCATGTTTTGTCAGAGGTTTATTTAAACCTAGGATTTAAATATGCGCAAATTCTAAGTACTATTATATTACTCCTAGGATTAGGAGTAGCTCCTAGGATAGGATTTTCGTTATTTATTAAGAAAGATAAATAATTTTTTTGTTACCCTCAACATGCTGCAGAGGAAAATAGAAACACAATAATATTTTTATTTAACTTCTGAGTAGTGTTACAATGTCCTATATTGTGATTTTTCCTGTCTATGGGCTTTACATTTAATATTTTTTATTGTCAGTACTTCAGTGTATTTTTCACTTGTTTTGACCATAATTTACATGTGAGAGAACATTCAGACGGTGTGCTTGTCATGTCCACCATACCCATTTATAAGACCTAAAAATGACCCCTTTTACCTTGGTGAGGTAAATTAATTATCAATTTATACTAAAATTTGTCTTACTTTCATGATATTTGGGGGTTTTTCTCTTCATTATTTCACTGTAACTTAGTCTCTATAAAGTCTTCCATGTTGGCATTAGGGTGTGGAAAGTAAATTTTACATCTGTTCTTTCATGTGGATTCTCATCATGATTCTGCAGGTTCTCCAGGGTAATTTATAGGGTAAATTCTTAGCTGCTTCTTTTTCAAACACTGTTTTCTTGTATGTTTTCTTAACACTGAGAACTCATCACATTGAAATATATTTTGAAGCATAGGGGTATTTAGCCCTCAGGATTAAGGTAAATACTCCCTTTTCTTAAAATGACATTCCAAAGAGAAACTAAACTAAACAAAACATATTTGACTTGTGAAACAAAATGGACTGTATGACATAAGGATCCTTTGCTTCACTTAATATTTTCATTTCAAATGAACTACTGCTGCATTTTAAGTTGGCCATAAGAATACCATCCAACATCAGCATCAGTAAAGTGAGGCTGAAGAATAATAATTTTATTATTATTATTATATAATCAGCCAAAAAAACCCCAAGCCCCCAAACCATAACAAACATCAACAGACAAAGTTTACATTAGGATTCATTCTTAGGGTTACACTGTTTTTGCTTAACCTCTAACATCAGCTGAATTCATTCAAGTGTATTAAGAATTTATATTTACTTCATTACTGTCTCTTACTCTGTAGGAATATAATTTTATGGATGTTGATATGAAAATTGCTTTGAGTATTATTTGATTTATATGCCCTGATTTCTTAGCCCTTAAAGTGAAATTATTGCAAATAAAAGAAGTCATCACACACAAGAAATACCCTGAGGCTGAAATCATACATTATGCAATGCTTCATTTCTGTTTGACTAGAAGTAGAGTGGTATCTTGTTCTTCTTATTTGTTCCTCAGAGTCTGTCTATTTGAGAGCCAATGAGACAAATAATAATATCAAATTATGATTCAGAGAATGAAGGAAGGACTTACAATGGGACTATCAGTTTTTGATGTAATTTTTTGCTGCTGATACATACAATTAAAAAAAAAACAAAACGTGTGATTCATGAAGAAGTACAGTCACCAAGCAAAATTAATCTCAGTACCTTATGTCAATGTATTGGTGTTATGGGCAGAATGGGAGCTTCACACTAAGTTCATTACAGAAACCCTCCCACTGAAGAAAAGACCCCCTTGTTTCCTACCCTCCTTCTCAGAGAGGAGCCTGGGCGTGCCTGGATCTAGTCTTAGTCCCAGACTTAGTCAATTGTTCATGTCTAAAGAATTACATAGGTGTAATGAAACCTTTATACAACTTTGTCTTTCAGGATCAAAAGTGGCAAAACAAATATATAAATAAATTATTTATTTAAATTTATTTTGATAATGATTAGACTAAAATATCTTAATCAGAATTGTTTCTTGCACAGTATGGATAGTTACAACTATAGTGCACTATTTTTTAAGCAATGTTGAAGCAATTATATCAAAGCTAACCAACCCTCACAACTATTATGTAGGGATTGATATTACCTGCCCATACCATCAAATATATACCCCAAGAAGGGATATATTAGAAAAATCAACCATTAAAATGTGGGACTGGGCTTTCATTCTATAAAGTATAAAGTGATTTACTGTCAGTCATATGTCAGCTAAGCATCTTTAGATCAGTTATCAGTACAATTACTCATTGGTTCCTTTATCAGGTGTTTTATCAGGACTGCCACATCTTCACGGTGCCAGTTTTTATGAGGGGACACTGATCTCCCTCAGGATTTTTAAATTTGGGGTTGATGAGTAAGGCTTTTGTCAGCATTCTTCAACAACAAAAGCAACATGACACTACCTTTTCCATTCACTATGATAGCTTTGCAAAAAGGGTGTTTTTCAAGCTGTATTATCCCCATTCCAGACAGAGTATCCTGCTACAACTGGGTGCAGATGCCCTGGTGTTGGCAATGGGGACAGCAAGGCCCCTGTGAGGAGTAGTCAGGGCTGCCCTGGTCTGGACACAGCCAGTCCCAGACAGCTTAATTGCACCTACCACAGGGTGTGACTAAGCCCCTCAGCCATGCCTGTGACATTTAAGGGAGATCAGGAAAGGGTAAAATGATGCGCAAGCACTGAAGAGCAACTGAGAAGCAGCCCTATGAGCTCTAAGGTCAGGGAAGAGGAGCGGGAGACGTGCTCCAGATGCTGGAGGATTCTCCTGCAGCCCGTGGAGGACCATTGCGGGGCAGGTGGACATACCCTGAAGGAAGTTACAGCCCGAGATGAGCCCGTGCTGCAGCAGGGTCTCTTTCTCTCCTCCTGTTCTGCTAAGGAGGGGGATTGGGAGAATAGCTGGGTGGGTGTGTGGCAGTAAGCCAAGGTCAGCTCACCACAGTCAATTTTTCTTTTATGTCAAGCCCCAGAAATATTGGTGTAGTTCAGGGAATATTTTATAGCCTCCTGACGTCTCTAATTAAAATGAAATAGTATGCATACAGCACTGAATACAACAGAAATTGTCAAAACTCACGTAATTATTTAGCATGGATTTCATCAGTGTTCCTGGTCATACTTCCTGTAAACTCAATTTATTGAATTCAGGGTTGTTATTGTATCTTTTAAGGAAAATATTTCAAGACTTGAACCTGACTTTTGTCTATGTTTAAACAGAATACAGACCTCTGCTTTTCTTTAGTTTCTCATAAATTTCCTCAGTTGCACATCTTCATACCTCTGCTGTTCTTTGTTTTTTTTAACATGTCCCTACCATTCCATATTCTATGCTACCCACCATCGTCTTCTTCTCAGACAAAATAAATATGTCACAAAGTAACATTCATTACAATTCTGTAATGCATAAATTAACATTAAAAAATATATAACGTTATTTTCTTTCTTTTATAACTGTCAGGACCACAATTGTTTTTTAATCATCTGTCATCTCCATACAAGACCTAGTCTCACCCTCATGAATTTAACCCCGATGACAAGACATATTTGACAACTGTAATGTTCTAGCTACCATGACAAAATTAATACTTATATTTCACATATTCTTTCCAATGCCACACAGTCTTTCTACTATTCATAAATGACAAATCAATTGTAATTTAACTTCAATTACGTTACCTGTTATGTCTCTTAGCTATATAAGACAATAAAAACCCCCAAAAACTCACACCATCCCACCTAACTAGGCTATAAAAAACAAAGGGAAATTTTGCATATCTAATGCTTATAATACATAAGGAGTATAGACTTGTCATGTCTGCAATATTCACGAATTTCTTAAGTAGGAATCATTCAAAATATTAGTCAACCAAGTCTTGAACTCAATGAAAGGTAGTTGCCTTCAACTTCTCTTTTCCCTAAAAATTCTTAAAATATTTTCAAAGTAATTTTTTTCCACCTGTTAGATAGTTTTTCCTAAATGGTATAAACTGTGCTATAACTATCTGTTAGTTATTAAATCCATACATTATTAATCCATGTGGTATAAGTATTATGCCACACATGAGTAAAAAACAATAAAAGATAAAACAACATAGGGAATATTTAGCTGGTCATTAGATAATTGCTGTTACAAGTTAAAACACATCTCTACACAGGCCAAAGCAAGTCCAGATGAAGCCAGGCAGGTTTTGGGGTATGATTTGTCAGTTTATCAAAACCTATTGCAAGCAAAAATTTTATAAACTTGGACTTTTAAAAACAGATATATTTCTATTTAAATATATATATATATATATAATAATTATAACCAATCTTCTGATAATTTGCATCTATTTTTAAATAAAGTACAGTCATGGCTTTTTTCAATCTAGCATGCTTCAGCAAACCCTAATAGAAGTAATAACAAGGATATGTTAGTTCAATAAAACCAAGAAATTTTCAGAAGTGAAATGACCTGTTCTATGAGAATTTCAAGAAGTTTTTTAATTAACATCCTTTACACTTCAGAGTTATTAAACATCTTTAATCCCCACAAGTGTTTAACACCTCAGCTTTATTGTATGCAGTTAATGTATATATTTTTAAATACAACAAATACAAACATGATTTCTTTTTCTTGTATATTCATAACAAAGGTTTTGATTAACTATTTAAATAGCCATTTGACTGACAACAGTCTTATATAGTTTTATCTATATTGTCTCCTACCGTGTACTTAGACCATAATTTATTTCAGAGTTAAACAAGTTGTGAAGTCTCAGAAAACAAAATAAATGTTGAGAATTCAATCGTAAAATGGAATCTTGCTTAAGCTTCATTTACACTCTTGTTATCTCTATTTCCCATTAAAATATTTCAGACAGTGGCAAGTGTTATCTGTATCTGGAAAAACATAGATTTTCTTTAAACAGAAGACTGCTTACCAAGTGTTTGAACAAGCAATTTTAAGACTTCTGAAACTAATGAATACTCTCCTTGTGATGGATTGAGTTTCCATCCGCAAGTACCCAATTTTGTATAGAACTATTTATGACTGCAGGAGCATCCTCAGACACTCATTGGAAGATCAAAGTCATACTCCTTTTACATGATATAAATGAAAACCAACTCATGAAAATTTTCTTCCTCTCTTGCTGGCCAGGACCCTTGTTAGTCATGAATCAAAATTATGTCAAACTGTTCAGTTTCAAATTATTCTCTCTTCTAATCAAACCCTTTGTTTTTCTCATTCCTGGTGTAAAGAATCAACTTTTGTGGAGGCATTAAGACATAATGTAATAAGAAGAAACTGTCATTAAAATAGTATTCAGATATTATTCTTAAAATAAACCTATGTTTATGAGCACACACATGTTTTTAGGTATGTATAATTTAGGTGGGGTTTTTATAATGTTGTCATTTTATACCTGAGCTACTTCAGACGTGTTCTTCTGGTGGAAGGAAAAGTAAAGAGAGAGAAGAGATTTTGAATTAATGAAACATATGAGATGTGAGAGAACCAAGAAAGACCCCACAGAAACATAAAGTGTCAAAATTACACATGAAGAAATGAGAACTGCTACAGAGGACTGTTGAAGAAAATAGTTACCCATTTTTGGTGTTCCTTAAGGCAGGGATAACGTGAATATTGACTAAACAGTCTATGGAATTTTTTGGTTCTGAAGTGAATAATCCAGCTTAGTTTTTCTTTTGCATTTACTTATAGCAATTTGACTGGATAATAGAATAAGATGCATGCATTGTTTGGATTTCTTTTTTCCCAGTTATGCCTGCTTAGCAGCAAAATCTCTAAATTCCCACACTTGAAGAATAATGGAAGAAATAACAGCACATCAATTTCTATATTTGAGCATATTCCATTGTACTTTGTGTATAGGTGACTAGAATTGGTTGGTACTGAAAGAAACAATATACAGTCATCAATCCAAAATTTAATTTCCACACAATTTACATCATATCTCAAAGAGGCTCAACAAAGAAATTGCATTTTGTAGTAGAAAGGGTACATCAAAATGTACCCTACAAGTGTGAATACATCTGATTTTTTCAGTGAACACTTGACTACTTTTTTTCTAAGGAAAATAAAATGCTTCTAAATTTAAGATTCAGCCTCAGGGAAATTTATTTTTTCCCTGTGCAAAAGGACTATTTTTATGTGAAAGAGAGTATTCTCTCCCATTACGGACTCTATGCCCACTCCACCTTTATGGTTTTAAAGGTCTGCTATCCAAAGGAAGAAAAAAAAAAGGACAATGGTTTCTTCTGTTTGACAAGCAATTTCATTCAGGGGAGGTCCCGCAAATTGAGTGCTGAACTGTCAGATATGGGCACTGAAGTTCCAATTATTCAAAAATTTGTGTTAGTACTTTTCTAAGTAACAAAATACATATTTTTTACAGACTCTTTCTACTTTTCAGTTTCTGGATTTTTTTGCCAGTACAATCTCTAGAGAAAAATAAATTGTTCAGACATTGGTTTCTGAAGATGGCAGAATGAAATCTCACAAAATCATTCTCTTTTGAAGGGATAATTTGTGAACTGAACAGACAATTTTTGTAACTAATTCTGTAGCCTCAAGTAATTTTTCTGATTTCAAGAATATTGATTTGGAATCAAGGTGACTTTTCAACAACTAAATGTCATGTTATACTGTTTTCACATTATATATACAATTGTATTTGTAATAAGACATAATTTTATATGCATATGTTATATATTAAGATAAATTTTAATATGTGTGTATACACTTTACTATCCATTTAATAGATGTTCATATTAAAAGACATATGTTCTGTGATTTATTTGCTGCTTAATTCAGTGATCAACAGTGTAGGTGTAGGTGTGTGTTTCCACAGTCAGTGGAAATAAACAATTATTCTAAGAAAAAGTAGAATTCTGGCAAGAATTTTAAATAAGGCGGCATATGTTATAGGAGCGCTCCGTTATCTGTACTAATTTTAAAGCAACAATGTATCTACATAAGACGACATAAGTCCCAGTCTAAGTATCTACCATAGTAAATCAAATACCCTTCCATCACTTAGAGTGTGTATCCATATATAGGCACTTCTATTCATTTTAAACAGTTCTGAGTATGTCAAGCTTCTTGTAATTTCACACATTGTCTGAAAGTGCACTCTTTTTAATGTTGTCCAAACTCATTCATTAAAAAAGTTTTTTCAACAGCAATTTCAAAAGTATTTCTGAGAAATACACATGATTAAAGCCACTCAATTGTTATCTTCAATTAGATCTTAAAATGTAACTCATGTTAAATTGTGAGATACCCTGAAAAACCTGGTTCTTATCAAAGTTGCAGTGTACCCTCTGCAGATATAAAAAACACAATAACCTTTAATCTCATTGTTGTGCACTGGACCAATATATCTCAAACATCTTAAATATTTCTTTTCAGGCTCCCATTCAGGTGGACTTGGTGGGTGATATTACATCTCTGGCAACAGTTTTTTACTACATTGCTAATAAAATGTCCTTTGTACGTTTAACCACATTGAGGTTACAAGTAAAGTGCAATTTGTGTGAGAGAAATATTCCATGATAAGTTGAAACATTTTTTTATTTTTCATGTATTTTCTGGCCTTCCTGTTTCAGGTACATATTTTCACTCTATTAACCGTGGTACTTTTATAATAGAGCTGAATGAAGCATGAGCCAGACAGCACCTATTAATCACATCATTTCATCTCTGTCTTATTTAACATGACTATATTAAAACAAAACAAAAAAAGAGAAGAAAGCTCAATTCATGGAGAAAGGGAAAAAAAATCATCTTCTGTTTCAATATCTTTTCTCATTCTGTATTTTATTTGAAAAGAAATTAAAACTAAAGTTACAGAGATTAATGTAGTAGCTCAGGGATGCTGATAGTTAAAAAAAAAATTGTAGTCTTTGCTAAGAGTACAGAACCTCCTTTGTTGAGACTAATACCAAGAGCGACTCAAGAATAGTTTGTTTGCTCAGCATATATGATTATATTTTCCTAACTTGAATGTGGACTTTAAATATTCAGAGTTCACTAAACGTAAAGGCATATAAAGACAATATAAAAATATGAAAACGTTAAAGTTATTTCAGTGAAAAAAATTCTTTGCTATAACTGTCTTTATTATAAGACAAAATCACAGCAATGAACATAATGACAGCAACTCAATTAAACATAAAATGCAAATTTATTTTAAGAAAGGATGTGAAAATCACTAGTGTAATCAGACTTTAAAATTAATATTACATTACTTACAAAAAATTCAGCTTATCTTGGCTGTCTATTACATTGTGCCATAATAGCTACAGGTTCCTGTTTAGTATGACTATAGAAAAGCTAATGTATGCATAATATTTTTCCTCTCATGTGTTGTTTGATTTGACATCTATTGTTCCAGAACATGGAAAAATTGCTCAAATGAAGAGCAATAGCTGAACGACAACAAAATTCTGCCACAAAACATGCTATATATAAACACAAAAGTTTTATGGATATAGTCAAATGCAAAAACGGGAGTAATATCAGCGTACTCTGTTCAGCCTCTTGATTCCTCCTGAAGTCTGAAATGTTGCAAATCTAAGTGACTTCCCAAAGAGTCAAAATCAATAAACAAGATATTAGCAAAAGTTATGACATTCAGTATCTTTATGCACTTAGAAGGACATACAAAAGACAAGTTTAAAGGGTCTAGACATTCACTGATTTTGAATAATCTGCAAGAACTCCAGAAATAGATCTAAGCATTATTTTGGCTGTGTTGACATCCTTTCAGCAGTCTGGACATTAAAGCAGCCAAAAACACCTACCAAAGCAATTACTAAACTACATTTTAACTACTTGTAAGCACTTAGATTATAAGAACTTAAAAAAAAAA
>VZTJ01002050.1:0-80299 GCA_013397795.1 Orthonyx spaldingii | reverse complement strand
AAACTCTTTTAAAAACATAAAATAAAAAAACAAAAAAAAAAAAAAAAAAAAAAAAAAAAAAGCTGAAAACCTATTGCCATTTAATTTGAAGATACTTCCTAAAATGAAATATTAAGTGCACTTGTTATTAAGTGCACTTGTTTCAGGATAGACTAGGAAGACAAAATGTACATCTAAAACCAAAGACTACTATAACAGTTACTATATATGCGGAAGTCTAAAGTAATTAAAATTCTTGCTTAGAAATGAAAATTTGGATACATTCAACATTAATATAAAAATCTATATTGCTGAACTCCTACTCACCTCCATTTACTTATTTATCATAGTAAAATAAAAGGAGAAATGATCTGAGCAAGAGGAAACAGGAATTTTATGCAAATAATATATTTAGCCTCACAGAAAAAAATAATTCTCTATTATTCATAAACTTTAAATATTATAGGTGAAAAGCATTAGCAGAGATAGGAAAAGCTTATTGGATACAAATTAGCATGTAGAAGCATTCTTTATGTAGATCTTTCAGGAGAAAATAAAACACTTCAATATAGTACTCATCCCCTTTCTCCTACAGGTCTGGAAATTTTTCTTATGGGCAAACACAAACCTGTAAAAGTATTATAACATCCTTGTGTTATCAGTGGAAACGGTTTTAAAATTTGTCTTCTGTTTAAATCAGTAGGAAATGTCCAGTATATATTGAGAGAAGGAAATTTAAACACATTAGGATTTCCTGGATATTTTGATAGTAGGGTTTGTTAATAGTAATTGCCAAAGACAAGTTTAAAGATGACATGAAAAAACCTGAAAAGTGTCTTATCTGCTGTATTTGTCTCTAGAGTATCTTATTCAGAGTATCAATGCTATGTTGCATGAATACATGAATACAGGAGTACTTTTAAAAATAATTAATTTACTATCAAACCATAGGACCTGTATCTACTCTGATAAGACAGAGAAAATCATGCCTGACCAACCTTATTCAGTTTTATCAACATATATTTCAATAAGCTTGCATTAGAAATTTACCAGTACTGTAAAACAGTTCTACAACTTTGATGGGTTTTATCCAGAAAAATATTTTGGACATATTTTTTCTGTATGATATTCTATTAATATGGATATAGTCAGTATGAAAGCAGCATGAAAACCAACCAACCACTTTTAAAAACTGAGGTTTATGATCCTCTCACACAGCTTCAAAACACAAGAAGATTCTCACTGCCTCCTACATGCCAAGACCTTTTGAAGTTTGAGTAATCTGTTACTTATGGAGGAAGTAGTAATACATTATTCTCCTCCACTGGATAATCTACGGGCTATAGTAAATTTTGCCACTAAAACTGTTCTTAAGCAAATTTATAATCATTATTTTGTAGATATATTTGAAGAATCATTGTTAAAAGTATATGATCCATTTTTCATCACTTGTCCATACCCATGATGTCATTGGTCACTGTCAGATCAATATATATCCAGCTAAAAAAAATATTAAATAATCAGAATATATTTAATTCTGAGTATTCTAATTTCAAAGAAGGATCATTATGTTATCATTATTTTATGCATCAATTCTTTTGAAAACATAGCAAGTTCTAAATAAAGAATTAGTGGCTGTGTCAAGTTTAATTACTCATTTTGCTACAGTTTGAACTGAGGTAACAGAAGAAGGCAGATGTTTTTAATGACATTTCTTTGACCTAAGTTTTTACTTATCTAAGCAAATAATCAAATATTGAGGTAATCAAAAATTATTTATAATATTATTGAAAAAAGTAAAAACTATATTCTTAAAATCTCATGTTATTTATTAATCAAGGTTTATTGAAGTTTAGTAATAATCATGTCTTATATTACTATGAAGTATTCTGCCTCTGGAGAATGGGAATAAATTTTCAAACTGAATTGTAAAGCTGTACATATGTAAACATACTTTTCTAAAGAATGATGAAAGGCAACACACCTGATAACCTGGAAAATGCTTCAAACTCATAAAAGTCAGTCCACTGTGTGTCCCTGATGCATACCCTTATTTTAATGGTGAGATTTTGCTTGTTGAGAATAAAACATTTATCACTTCAAGTTCAACCAGTGAACATCTGTTAGGATTTCTCAGGGAAAAGAAAACCAAAAGCTAAATGAAATGAAGAATGCATTCAGATAAATAATTTTTGTTGCTATTTTAAATCACAGTAAACAATGGCAGGAACATTAGGGCACCTGTATCAACACAAGACTGGGTAAACATCTTCTCGTGCAGAAGTCATCATTTCTGTTATGTCACAAGTCATAACATAGAGTCCCATACATGTCAGGAAGCAGTAGATGATAATTTATTGGTAGGTAATAAATTATAAATAACTCCACAGAGTAAATAGATGATAGAAAAAGAATGTGAGAGGATAATATCTATTTTGGAGCGTATTTTGGAGAAAGGAGTAACCTCTGATAACTTCCAGTTATTTATGTCCTTTGCCTTACTCATTCTCTATGATTATTCTATTTGAGTAATGAAACACAGCTCCTCCATTTCTGAGTGGGGCAACAATTGGAAACAAACAAATATAAACAAGCCAATAGAAATATCTTCTAAAAATGCCAATGAATTGCCATCATATATACCTGTGATGTATATATATGCTGATATATTAGGAGTATTATGATTCTATGTGTATACTATATCAAATATTATCAAAGCCTTTAGGCACTGATGTCTGCAATATTAGCCTTCTGCTTTTCTGTGCGATACTTTTTGTTATTATTTAATGTTCATCTGGCTGTGCTTTGGATTCATAATCCCTTCTCAACTCCATTGCTTCCCTCCCTTGCCATTCACAATGTCTTAAAGTGATTTTATGCTATGTATTTTATGCCATATATTCCATATCATCTGCTATGATCAGAAATTAGGTTTTATCCCTTTAATAGGTCACACAGCCAGTCTGATCCTGTGATTTGAACATTCTGTTTTAGAACTGAAATGAAAACTGCACTTATTCCCTCATTCTTTTTCTTTGTACTCTCTCCCATTTTCTCCTCCCCTCAGAGGAAAATCCTGCATGCAAACAGTGATGCTTTATGAACCAGGAGAGGGGAAAAGGAAAGTATTGCATCTGTAAGAAAATCAAGCGAGGGAGAGGTACAGTGCTGAATCAGAGCATCACAAATCCACTGTGGCAGCGGGTGAAGGAGGCTTGTAAGCAACTTCTCCAACACCTGTTGTAAAGTCCCAAGGAGAAGGTTCCAGTTTTCCAGAAGTATCAGGACTGATGACACAATACATTGAAAAAGGAGTAAGGAAGATTCGTGTATTCTCTTATAGACCCCCAAATCTACCACATCACATCCTCTAAACTTTCCTTTGTTTGCATGAAGGTTTTTACTATCTATATTCTCACAGGTTAAAATGTAAACCCTCATCTGTCTTAATCACTTACTCCACATATTCATTATGGTAAGTTTCATCATGATTAAACTGTGAAAAAACCCAATGATCTTGTAATAAAAGTAAAAAAAAATTAAAGCATACAGAATAACCCTTTCAAAACACCATGGTATTATCTGTAATTTTCCTCAAACAATGTGATTTTGTAACATATAAAAGAAAAGGAATCATACATGGAAAGCATGCTGTATCAACTTCAGTACTGTTCACTGTGACCTATCTGATAAAGTAGCAGGCAACAACAAGCCATAACAAGTGTTGGTAAGAGTAAATGTGGTTGCACTGTAAAGAAAGCATTAAAACTTGCTTATAGATGGGAAAATAAAGGCTAACATTAAAAAACCCATGAACGGAAACATCAAACAACCTCAAAAAAAACCCCTAATGAGACCAGTCAAATCTCGTGTCTCTCAGGTTCACAAACAGTAAATTAGTCAGCTGTTCCCTATATTAATACTGATGACATAATATCAAAAACTTTTTTTTTCTGCTTACTTAAAGAAGTCAGCAATGAACTCCCAAGATCTGCTGCAACAGTCTTCATTTTCCATTTGTGTTCTTCTCCAAAGATTACTGTTTTTTTTTTTTTTTATGTTGCAATTACTTCATGGGGAAAAAAAATTATATTAAAAATCCAAAGTTGTTGGGTTTGGTTGCAGGTTTTTTTGTTTTCTTTTGGGTTTTTTTTTCTGTTGTTTGTTTGTTTGGTTTTTTTTAATCCAATTAGAGTATACTAAGCATGCTTCTTAATTTCCAAGAATAGTGTACAGGTTTGGCTGTGATAGAGTGAACAGTGTTGTTTTGTTGTTCTATTACTCCTGTAAAGAGTTTTACTGACCCTTTGAGGTCCACACTGACCCTCTGCTACCCCTTGGAACTGTCCTGATCTTTGTTCATCCTTTTAAACAGTAGAAGCAGTCTTTTAGTTCACATGAAAGGTTGTTCTCTGTAGATCAAATGTTTCTGCTAGGCCTGTTTAACTCATTGTAACAATAAACCACAAACGGGGTCCAAAAAAAAGTGCCTTGCATTTAAATTTGTTTTCCTTAAGTATAACTTCAGAGATCAAAATGTGAGATGAAACACAAATCTGCTTTTGTTGACTTGTATCCTTGGTGTATTACGACAAGTGAATTATTGCCGGCCTGGTGGGAATACATTATGGGGTACATTATGGTCCTGAGAGCCTGTAGAGATCTGCAGGAAGAGAGAGATTTTAGCTATTAAGTCTATGAGTCTTCCCAGGATGTGCTGCTTGTGGCATAGAGTGTCTTCCATGGGGAAGCACAGGGACCTCAACGATAGAACCTAGTTGTGATAAATGGGTAAATATGGATTTTGAGAAACTTCTCATGGGAGCTGGATTTTATTTGAAGTTGCTAAGAGACAAGGGGTTCATTAAAATACTCAGTTTCAAAAACAGTGAGCTAATTATATTTCAAAATTCATCAACAGTGAACAATTTTATTTCTGGATTGGAAAAAACCTATCTAGAGACATTATTTAGGGACATCAAAAATGAAAAGTCTCAGTCTCCCACTCAGAGACTCCCAGTCTGGGTGTGTTCATATCCACTGTAACACTACATTAGATTCTTTATGGAAGAGAGACCTCCAACTGGGAGGCCTGAAGTAGCTTCAACCCAATGAAATAACCCATAGGACAGCTGCAATGGAAAAAAATTCGTAATATTGTTGTATCCATTTCATTTCTTCCATGCTACACATGATCAGTAGGAAAAGAATTCCCATAAAAAACTGTGAAGCCACTACTTCACTTTCATCCAAACCCCTTATTAAAACATTACGATGATGAGGATCATAGGAAGTTAATCACTAGGCAGGTGGCAAACTTGAATAACTGTGATTACCTATCTTGCCTAATATACCCATAATTTATTCAATGAATTCTGCAGTTTGTCTCACTAATCTACTCTGGTTCTTAGAAGCTTTTGGGGACTGTAATTAACATTTTTTTGGAATTTCAATCAAAAGACCAAAAGATCTATTTCAAAAGACTTCATAATTTTCAAACTTTCCTCCTTTCTGATTGTTGATTAGGCCAAGAATAAATTTGCTAACTTACTTTTCTCTCTTTGTATTCAGAAAATCAGAAAGAAACAATGATGCTATAATTTCCTGTGTGTTATATATTGTCCTACTTGACATCTCCCATCACTATTTTGTGAAATTTCTTGAGCCAATATGATATAATGTACCTACTTCCCAGACTGGATAGATCTTACACCCAATAAATTATATACATTGACCATAAAAGTATCAATATGGGAAGATCCTTTTATATATTAAGATTCAAAATTCTTTTTTTTTTTTTTCCCTGCAATGACTAAAAATAGTACTGAAAATGGTAAATTGTACAGAAAATGTACAATATTGCATGATTTTCTAAAGATTAGGGACATCAATTAAGAAATAGCAAACTGAGGTTTGACCTTTTTTTCTTTTTCTTTTCATTTTTATACTGAAGTTAAATAATGGATCACTTTCCAATTACTAAAATAGTGTGTAAAGTGTACTTGGAAAGGAATTTTACTCTCATTGTTCTGAAAAAAACTGGGTTTCATACCTCTCCACTGAAGAGATTTGATTCTCCATTTAATGTTTATTTGGTTTTCATAGAATGTCACATTCGTTTGCACTTCAGCTTCAACAACTGCTATTGCACAATATAAACTAATCAGACGGAAAGAATTCTTTCCATCAACATCTGTAGTATATTTTAAAGTGTTGTGCAAAAAAAGTGTTGTACAATAAAGAAAGAAAAGTAGCAAAAGGATGAGTTAATGGTAGTGAGATATGAGAAAGACGTAAGTACAAATGAAAAAGCAAGTAAGAAAAAATTAACTTCACTGAAAAAAAATATAGAACAAACAAAAAAATACAAATTCCAAGCACTAGACCTGGTTTGGGTTTAAAATAAAAGTATGAAAGGCCAAAGATAGAGGAGAACAATCACCTTGATTTTAACTTTATTCTGTTAATCAGAGTGACATAATTAGAGTATTGTGTAAAGACCTCTAAATCAAAGAAATAGAAGGACCAAGCCAGAAGAGATTAGAAGCATTTAAAGCATATAAAGACGACATGCAAGCTGTAATAAAATGAAGAAGCAGGAATGCTTTTAGGAATAAGGAATTAAGAAGTAATTTATGACAGCTCCTATCTGTATATATATAAATTACACAATAGACCATTTAAGAAAATAATCTACAGAGCTATTTTTTTAATTGACAAACAGAGATGTAAGAATTTAATACCTCAGGAACACTTGCTGAATATAGTGAAATTATTTTTATGAGGAAAAAAATGACACAAAGACAAATTAAAAGTTCAGCTGTACCAGTTGCATATGTGTTTATTACTAATGGAAAAATCACTTACATGCAAAACCAGAAACAGGTGTATCTAAAAGACACATATCTAATTTGTGAACTATTCAAAGTCAGCTATATATAAATACTTTCATGAACCATTTTTCTATAAAAAGTATAATCAAACTTCTAAGTCAGACTTTTGAAAATTCAAAATCTAAATTTTGAAAATAGCACTATGAACCTGTCAATAATATAAAGTCCTAAATAAAAGAATGTGAACAGCAATACTCTAGAAAAAAATTATTCAGTCATCCAAAGCATAACCCAGATAGCATGGTAAGTAGTTTTGTAGTCATTGTACTCTCAAAAGAAAAGTGACAAAGATCCTCTTCTAAAATTAAGAATATTAGCTCCAAGGTAGGAAGTCTAGTCTATGAATTTTTCCTGTTCATTTTTTTTCCCACATTTTTTCTTTCTTAGCTAAAGGAATGCTCAGAATAACAATTAACCTTTAATTACTAAAGGGGAAAGAAAAATAGTAATTCAAAATTATTTGAGAGGAATGAGGGTATTTTCACACAAAAAGAATGCTTTCACCTCTTCTGTGCTTAGAAGAAGTACTGTAGTAGGGCTCAAATAACATTATTATGGTATACATTGCAGAGGGAAATGTCATATACAAGCTTTGCTATATGCAGTGAAGAAAAAAATGCATAATTATTCTAGCTCACTAATTAAATTGGGATCATTAGTTCACTAAATATAGAAACACTGCATCAGAGTATAGACAGAGAATCTGTGAATTCATTAGGCTTTTTTGTTTAAATGTAGCAGGGCTGAAAGAGGGGATTGTTGGTTTTTCTTTTTTCAGTAAATCTAATTATTCACGAACCACAGTAAAGGACAATGACACCAGACCTTTAACTGTATCAAAAAGAAGGACAAAACCATAATAAAAATCATAAATGCTTAATTTTTGTAATCTTCCTTTTGATTCCTAAGCATTCCCTTTCCAACATCAGAAAAAGGAGTAAACTCCTGAAAGAATACTGCATTATAACACTGACCAGCACCACTTTGTCACATTAAGCCTGAGGTATTTGGAACAAAATAGCGTTTACCAGAAGCTAGAAAGTCTTGTCTGACTGGCTTTCATTTAAGGAATTTTCAGACATAAACCTAAAGAGTATTTTGAAACCCTGAATATTGACATTTTCTGTTGCTATTTTACTATACCAACAAAAATTTTGGTCTCAACAATGGCAATGCTAAAAGTATTTCTCGAAGAAACTACGGCAAAAAGGGGATAAAGCTAGACTATAGCTAAGAAAGGACTGTGGATGATTGCAGGCTGCAGATCAGGGAAATACAAACAACAAGAACATGAGACACCTCAGACTTTAGACTTTACTTGATAAATTCATTCAAATAAGTGAGGATAAAGTGTTAATGTTTGTGGAGTTTTTGATATAGATGTTATATCAAGTATCAAGTTCACTATTTGATCTGGAAAAACCTATTTTATCAGTAGATATCTACAAAATTGTCAAAGAGGTGCCAAGTGCTATATGGGTAGAGTCTTAATGAAAAACTATACAACAACTAAATAACTATTTCAGGGTGTTAATTAGAACAAATATTGAACTTTTATGACACTCCTGCCAGTTTTCAATGTTTTGATATCAGATCAGCATATTTTTTCCCACTTTAAGCCAGTGACTTTCATGTTTATGTGGTAAAATTTTGAGAACAGCAATGACACTTCAGTAAATTAATTAAATGGTTTAACTGGTTTTGAGGTCACAGGTGAAAATTAATTTGGTCTTTACAATTTAATTTCCTATTTTCACAAGAAACTACACTGTCAGACATCTGTTCAAGGATGGACATAATTTGCTACTCAGGAAATGCATTGAAATGGACTGTCAGAGACAAAGTAAGTCATGCTGTGAAGTTGTTCTGAGAAGACACAGTCTTTATGCCTGATCCTTTGCAAACGTCATTGATGTGCATTTTCAGAAGCAGGTCATTCATGTAGGAAAACATATATCATTGTCTATTCCTAAAGAAAATTAGAGCTAAGTGAAGATAAAGAGATTTCAGTATTTCTATGTAATAGAATGTCACACACAATTAAAAAGGGAACCAAATAAACTAGAAAACCCACAACAAAACTGACAGAAATCTGACATGTTTTGGCATATAACAAACACTATGGAAAAATCATTACTGGCATTATATTCAAACAACTGAATTTGGCAGAAATAATAGTTATAAAAAAGGCAATGAAAAAGTTTACTGAAATAATTTTATGTAGGCCAAAAAAGCAATTTTGTACTTAAAAATATTGGAAAAAGTATGCAATGAGGGGATCATGAAATGCTATGAATGGCGAGAAACCAGATTTTCCTACCAAATCAGGCTTAGTCTGATAGAAGAAAGCAATATTTTTTCAAAAGTAACTGAAAAACCCCAAAAAAGCTTGTACAATCAGGTAGCAACCAGTTCCTACAAAAAGTTAATTTCACTCATTGATTCATTTGCAATGCCAGCCTCCCCTTGTTCTGTTGGTTTGGGCTGGGTTTTTTTTCAGTAGTTCAGTCATTAACCATGCTTCAACATTTGGTACTTTTAACTAGAAAAAGTATAAATTGGTTAATTTCCTGGGGCTTGTGATTTTTCTGCGGCCTTGAAACTATTTGGCAGACTTGCTAATGCACAGAAATCTTTCAAGAAACAAACTGAGTCTATTATGGAATTGTATCAAATAGCTGCTTGCAGTTTGACTTGGTGTGGACATGAAAGCTTAAGCAATAGCACTGGATTGATTGAATCTTGCTTTGAAGTAAGAAGCTCATTTGAAACTAAAACTCAAAAAAAAGTCATGGAGTACAAGACAAAGATGAACAAAACTAGTGAGTTAAGTCTTTCATATCAAACTGCAATTTATATATCTGTTTATAACTTATTTTCAATCATCTTCTCAATAAATTGCTATTTTCAATTATTGTAAAGCAATCTTAAATTCATAATTCATTTCTGTCATTCCTCAGATGTACTGAAAATATTTTAAAGGAAATTTTGCAATGGTACACCACAAATAAGGGATTACCTGGAAGTTAGAATCTAATTTAATTATTAGATGGATATTGTCAGAGGAAAATATCGATATTGCTAGAGGAAAATATATTGTGGCCAAGATGAGGCTGCCATAGCTCCAGGTTTAACCAGGTTTAACCAGTGGGAAGACTGACACAAACACAAGCACACAGAGCACATATATCACAGAATCACAGAAGCACACTGAGTTGGAAGGGACCCTCAAGGATCATTGAGTCCAACTCCTTGTCCCGCACAGGCCCATCCTTAACACATATACACCACATGCCAGGTACATGGATAATAGGCAGACCCTCAGAGAACTCAACTGAATCCCTCACTGTTCCCAACAGGCAAATCCCACTGTGCTCTCACCCTGAGAGGCACACAGAATGGTCTGGGACTCTGACTGGGATGGAGCTGAGAACCCTGGCAGAACATTATTTGGTCCCTCCCTCCTGAAATCGTCTCTCTGAGCTCCTCTCTGGGTATCTATATGAGCTTTTATCACATAACCTAACATGTTGATTCAAAGGTGACTCAATTAATCTTCTTTGCAGCAGAATAAGAATCTCACAAATCAATGTGAAAGGTGAAAGTTAGGAGAGTGTATTAGGACTCAGTGTTAAATTTTCTTTGGATAAGTGCACATTTATTTTAAAGAGAGTCTTTGGTCAAATGGTTCATTTAATGTGATGGAAAATTACTCATATGATGACATAAAATTCTTCGGGTCTATCCTGTGTTAAATATCACTCGAAGAGACCAGAATTTAAAAAAAAGATTGAATTTTTCTCACAACACTTCTTCTTCTTTTTCATGAGGCTTTATTCAGACTAAATACTGCTTATTTTTCTACACGTATCTACTTATATATATATTCGGTTGCATTTTGATGAAATAATATCTAACACTAACAAAATCCTTCATTAAAAATTATAGTCTCTACAATATCAAAATTTTTCACTAAACAATTGTGAGATTCTGTTATTAATGGTGTTGCAACAGAAATTTCATTTTAAATTAAGAAAGAGATATATTTCTTTAAAAGAATCTTTCCTACAAATTAGTTACTCTGGCATTTCTATTTTTACAGCTCATTAAAATTTGCTGAAGTCACTTCCTGAAATTTTGCCTAAACTGTTTCCTAGGAATTACACACCTAGATTTTTTTATTATTATTATTTCTTAGAACACATGCAAACCAATGACAAACCATTAGCATTGAAAGTTGTTATTATACTGTGTTATCTTCTACTGCATGTCACCTGCAGTTAAATAGATGCCTATCATTTAGTTGTTATATTTGAAATATATTTGCACCTGTTTATATTCTTCACATGAGTACTTGACACTCTTTGTGTCTTTATGTGAATGTGTAAGATATTACAGAAGTAGTTTATGCCTTTAAAATTCATGGGATTTGGAGGCTACCAGTATCTTAATTAAAGCATTTTCCTTGAAGAAAGTACAAACTCAGAAATAAAATATTTTACTCCGAGTTTGTAAGAATCCCTAAAGTTTAAGATTATTCATCACTTCATTTGCACACTTATACAGAAAACATTTTAATCTCTAAAACCAATAACATCTATCAGGTGAGTTATTTACATAATGGCTGTGTCACAAACTTGCTTATAAATGATAAATTATTTTCATTCTCTTTCTGCAAAGAAACACTGTTTGACTTTTACTTCCAGGACATGCACCCACGTATGTTTCTTTATGTCTATGTAGTCCCTTCTCTGTTCCATATCTTTTTTTGTCATCTATGCTTTCTGTCCTGGTTTTGGCTGGGATAGAGCTGGTTTTATTCTTGGTAGCTGGTACAGTCCTGTGTTTTAGATTTATTACTTGAATAATGCTGATAGCACAACAATGTTTTAGCTATTGATAAATAGTGCTTACCCTAAGTCTGGACTTTTCAGGTTCCCATGCTCTGCCAGTAAGCAGGTGCACAAGAAGCCAGGAGACAGCACAGCCAGGACACCTGACTCAAGCTGGCCAAAGGGATATTGCACACTATAGCCGTCATGTCCAGTCTCTAAACTGGAGGGAGTTGGCTGGGAGCCTCTAATTGCTGCTCAGGGACTGGCTGAGCATCAGTCAGTAGTTGGTGAGCAATTTATTGTGCATCACTTAATGTTCCTCGGTTTTAGTCCTCTCTATTTCATGATTATGATTCTTATTATTGACGTTTTTATGATTATTACATTTTACTTTATTTCAATTATTAAGTTGTTCTTATCTCAAACCACAAGTTTTTACTTTTTTTCTGGTTCTCTTTCCCCTCCCACAGAAGGAATAGGGGAGTGAGTGAGCAGCAGTGTGGTACTCAGTTGCTGTCTGGGGTTAAACCACAACACTAAGAAGTGAAATAACCAAGGTAAACATAAACTATTAGTGGCAGCACGTATATTTAGTGTTGAAAGCAGGTTTTTCTGTTTCATGTATAGAAAAAGTTTTATGTACTGGAAAACACTCTTTGCAAAATCAAATTGGTCTAATAAAGATATTGCCTCTCCATGAGAACTTGATCTGGTTTGTCTTTAAATCAAACCTGCAGCAATGCTACCTTATCAAGAAAAGCAACTTATAGTCTTGCATTATGAAAGTCACACATATAAAAACCATAGATGTTGTATGTAAGAAGCCTAAAAATTCATAGACATAAGATGATTTAGGTACATCTATACATCACAACGTTTTGAAGATTTGTAAGTGCAATACTTTGCATCATCTACCAGTGTGTTGTAAACTCCTGACATTTTATTGACTTCTCTGTCTTGAAGAAAATTCCTCTCAATACAGTTTTGGGGTTTGGGGATTTTTTAGACCCTAAAACATTCTGTAAACATGATTGGGATAGAATACTGCATAAAGAAGGAAGTTGATCAATTTGGGTTTGGATTGACTTTTCTAAATAACATGAAACTGCAAAAAATTCAATATTAGTAGAACAATTTGTGTCATTAAAAAACTATGCAGATTACTCAGTCTGCATTTTCTACAGTCACTTTTGCACAAGTACATCTTTAAAACCAGTCAAAATATTACCCATTTTGTGAAAATCAGACACATTTGGGAAACCAGGTGCTCAATTTAAAATCTCTCTCATCATTAAAATAGCATTACAGCATAGTTAGATAAGGCTGGCAGAAGTCACATGGGAGACCACAGATTTCCATGTGGAAGAAACTCTGAAATAACTCCAAAACTAGCATGTTCTGACAATCCAATTTAAAAACTTGTAGGTTGTAATCATGACATTAGACATAAGGAATCTTTGGCTAAAAACCCATATTTTAAAAGTCACATCTGAAGTAGTAAAGAATTTAATTATGCTAAGTATTCAAAATCTAAAAAGAGAGAAAGAAAAGGATAAATTTTTTAATCCATAGTATATGAATTAATGTAAAGCCTGTCTGACAAAAGAGATGTTGAACTAGAAATACTGCATAGGAGCACAGAAAAGGCCAGCAGGACTAGGGAAGTTTCTGTCACTTTGTTCTTGGCCCTGGTGACATTGCATCTTGAATATTGTATGTTAGTTTTGGGCCCCTCACTACAACAAAGACATTCAGGTACTGGAGTAAGTCCAGAGAAGAGCAACAGAGCTGGTGAGGTGTCTGGAGCACAGGTCTGATGAGGAGCAGCTGAGATACCTGGAGGTGTTTAGCTTGGAGAAAAGGAGGCTCAAGCAGGAAGACTTTATCACTTTTTACAACTCCCTGAAAGGCAGGTGTAGTGGAGGGGGGCTGATCTCTTGTCCAAAGTAACAACAGACAGAACAAGAGGAAATGGCCTCAAGTTGCACCATTAGGTTGCAGAGAGGTTTACATTGAGTATTAGGAAAAAAATTCTTCACCAAAAACTTAGTCAAGCATTGACCAGTCCGCCCAGGGAAGTGGTAGACTCTGTGTCCCTGGAGCTGTTTAAAACGTGTAGCTGCAATGTTTAGGGACACAGCTTATTGGTGGACTTGGCAGTGTTGCATTAGCAGTTGGATTTGATCTTATTGGTGTTTTCCAACCTACATGATTCTATGATTCTATGAAAAGAAAACTGTACTTCATGTATTGATAAACATGAAAATAAATCAAAAACTGCAAGAAATTTTTTTAATAAGAGTTTGATATAGTGCAGTCATGGTAATTTTCTTTCAATGCTACAAACAGGCAATGGATTCTTAGATGAAGTTGAACATTGTCTTCCTTAACTGTAATAGTGTTAAATTCCTTCTGAATAATGCATGGTTTTTTTTCTTTTATAGTGTCTAGAGATAAAGTTAAAAATTAGTTATGGTTGTGGTTTAATCCAGCAGGCACCTAAACACCACACAGATGTTTGCTCACTCCCCTCTCATGTGGGATGGGAGAGAGATTAGGACAAAATTCACAGGTTGAAATAAAGACAGTTTAATGGGATAGAAAAGGGGAAAAAACCACAATAATAATAATAAAAGAATTAGAATATAAAATGCTACTGAATATTGAGGAATACATTCAGTGTGGTAGCTCAGTGTGCCGCTTCTGTGTGAGCTGCAGGTTGAGCTCTGGCTGCCTGGAGTCTGAGACGAGGACTTTGCACTGTAAAGGGCATGAGGACTTGTGGAGAAGAACACGAAGAGGCAGACACAGCAGGAGCCAAGGATTCAGCTGGAAGACCCCAGACTTTACCACACACAGACTTGTGAGGGTATAAAAGCTCAGGGAGTCCTTTGTGGTCTCTCCTCAAAGGCACCATCTCAAGCTGTTATTCTGTTTTTGAATGATGGTTAAATTATTTTAAGGATCCAGATGTCTGAGATTCTGCTCTGTGAAACCTGGAGTTGAGCTAGTATGAAGACAGTGCATGCAGAGCTGCTTACTGCGAAGGGTCTTTGGCCCTAGCTCAGTTGGTGCCAGTGTGATTGCCACAACTCCTGTATGGTCAGACAGGAAAGTTTCCCTAATGGTGGTGTACAATGCAATTGCTCACCACCAGCTTACTGATGGCCAACCAGTTCCTGGGCAACTTCCCCTGGCCAGTCTTGTGTCCAATTTATATTCTGAGCATGATGTCTTATGGTATGGAATATCCCTTTGGCCAGATCAGACCTTCTTGTGCACCTCTTTTCCCTCCAGTGACCTCACTGACCAGGACAGTATAAGAGACAGAAGAGACATTGACTTAGTGGAAGCATTGCTCTGCAACCACTAAACATCAGTGTATTTTCAACATTATTCTCATCCTCAATCAAAAACACCGCACTGTTCCAGCTACTCAGAAGAAAATTAACTTTGTCCCTAAAACCAGGACAACAATATATTTCATCTCTATTAAACTGTCTGTGATCTCAACCTATGAAATGTTTCACTTTTTACCCTTACAATTCTCTCTCCAATCGCAATGTGGACAGTGAGGTGTTTGCGGCTGAACTACCTACCAGGGTTAAATCATAACGTTTGTGTTCCCTACTGTGGTTCACAGTAGTCTATGAGATACCCTGAAAGCTTACAGGCTCCATGTTCTCAGGTACTCCCACCCCTCTGCACTGACTAGTGAAGGATTTTTGAAAGGACAGCACTGTTACTACCAGCCAGGTACCAAACTACTTGATGATATCTGCTCTCTTCCTGTGCTGAATGGAGAAGTAGGGCAGCACCTTTCAAAAATTATAAGAGGTTTCAGACTTTCACACCAGAAGATCTTGTCCAGATTAGCAAATTGTGAACGACATGACTACATCTTCCAAAGTGGAAGAAAATTGTGGTCCAGGGTTTTTGGCAAATTACAAATAACGGTGGAGATTTGAATGGATCTATTTATTATTTATGTCACTTATAAAATTTTTGTATCTAACTCTGTGACCTTGACCCACAGATGACTCCAGTGGAAGTGAAATAATCAGGTTAATTTATTTTTGTCTTAGTTCGTGCCCCAAGTACATATTTTAAATTACAATCTTCTAGATGAGTCAGTAATGTAAAAGTTAATTAATTTCTTACAATATCTGATCTAAATCCCCCTAGAGCAAAAATACAAACTAACATCTAAGATCATTCCTCAAATTACAACAAATCCAGTATGTATCAGATCAACATGTAAAGATTCCCTAGAAACCTTCTGCTTCTAATCTGCACATTTTCCTCTTTTTAGTTTTCCTTTTTTTCCTATCAAAACGAGCATAAATTATACTAACAGGAATTGCTGTGTGAAGAACATTTAATGCAAAATACTTGAAGGTTTTCTATTATATTATTACTGCTGCTGTTATAAGTTTATTTGCCATTTGTGTTTCATGTCTTAAAACTGAGATGTTATCTGAGGATGTCCATACAGGAAAACCTGTACATTTTTGCATCTCCCATATGTCTGGGGAAATGAAAATAATATGAAAAAATATCTGCTGAAAGAAGTATAGTCACATATGTTTGATACTGACATCCTTTGAGGCAACTTGTACCAAAAGATTTTCAGAAACTGATGTAGTCATAATTATTGGCTACATCAGTCTGTTAATTAGCAAATCTGTAGCGGTTTTCCTGCAAAGGCAATTTTCATTGATAAAATCTGTTAGAATACAGTATTTCTTAAAATCCATCAAGATCATTAATAAAAATAAAAATACATCTATGAAACACTGTCTTTATACTAGGAAAATCAGGAGTTCTAGGCTACTTCCTCTGAGGCTGGGTAACTATTTTTACCCTAATGCCATAATTTCCATCCTGTTAATCCTGGTACAAATTTTGTGATTAACATATTGGAGAATGAGATCGAATCTCTAAACTGAAAAATGTTCTGATGCAGAACTACTGAAAAGTGCTGGAAGTTTGAGATTGTGCATAAATAAACCTGACTATATTACAGAAGAGGACTCCACTTGACGTACCTGTGTCCATACACAGATAGCAGTCATCCTGAAAGAACTTTACTTAACTTCATTACAAAACCTGAGGCTGACTAAAGAATCACAGTGATTTAGCACTCAATCTCTCCCAAAAGACTTCCTGTGTTTTGTATTTTTTTAACATCACACAACCAAATACTCTCATATTAGATAAAACAAGAAAGCAGAAGCACAGACCAGCTTTTTTTCTCCCTTCTTCTTGACATTTCTGCAATATCTTGACACTTCAGAACTGGTATGTTCAAATGTATTTTGCCTACAAAGGAAAATATATTGTGAGATTTCTAAAAAGCTCTCAGTGGGGGACATTTCAAGTTTCTTTTTCTTTTTATTTGGAATAAAAATAAATTTATAAATCACAAAATTTCCTAAGAAATTGATTTTATCACAAATATTTTTGATTTAGGGAGGGATAAGATAAGAACATTATTTGTAGAAACACATAAATATTGTAAAGATGGGAAAGGAAACTTAGTTCCCAGTGTAATGAATACTTAGAAGACAGTCTGCTACAGAGAGGATATAATAAAAGAACATATTGGTTCTTCCATGTTTGTTTGGGTTTTTTTCACTCACTGAATATAACAAAAGTCTATTTTCCTTTCTGCATCCAGGAATTTACATAAAAATACTTTTCTTTTTTCTTTTGGCTGCTCCCTCCGGTTTCTTTTTTTTTTTTTTTCTTTTCAATTCTCAAACTCCTTATCTACAACAAGAGCTGATAAGAGTACAGATATTCTTATACTATTAAGGATAGATAGATAGATAGATAGATAGATAGATAGATAGATAGATAGATAGATAGATAGATTTTAGATAGATAGATAGATAGATAGATAGATAGATAGATAGATAGATAGATAGATGAATATTTGTATGCATGTATATAGTCACATATAACTACAGAATTTTAAAAACCTTTATTAGTCTGGCAGATTTAAAGCCTTAACAGTAAGCTAAAAAACCCTAAAATAATTTTATAAAATGATAAACCTTAACACTTCTTTGTATTTTACTTGCCCATAAGTTATTTTACAGTCTTTGCTGAAGAACCAGAATCATAAACCAGAAGAATAATATTCTTCCTAATTTCAGTCTGTACCCTACACAGATTTACTCCCAATTTTAAGATATCAAGTGCTTTCAAGATCACAATGTAATTATTCATCTGGATGAGCGAGAAGCACCTGGAGTCTATTTCTGGTGCTTAAGATTTCACACCAGATGAAATAGGTGAAGTTTAGCTCTAAGTATTAATTGAAAATACAAAATTAAATTTGACATGGTTACACTGATTTATGTGATAGAACAATTTATAAATCAGAATCTATAATCAGAATTTATAAGTATTTATCTAGTTTACATTTATGCATTTATAGAACTGAATAAATATTTACAGCATATGTAACAATGAGGTGTAATGACCTGAGGTAGTTCCTGCAGCTGGAAAAGTCTTACAATAACTGATATTGGAAATGTAAGAAAATAGAGCAAGATTTTATGTTGCATTTTACTGGATTTGGTGTCTAAATACAAAAGGGGAAAAAATTACCTCCAGTGAAGAAAACCTTACTAAATGGTGGTTTTAATTCTGGCCACAGGAAGATTAGTGTGTATTTTGGGTATCCTTGCAGGATTTTGCTATGCTGTGTCTAGACTGGACCACTGATCTGGGTGTTGGGGCTGGAAAGTCACAGTCAAATCTTAATGTGTCTTGAAAGAAAATCCAAGGCAACACATCCCATCAAATATGACATGTGGAGTAAACTATACTTGTGGCGGTCACCCAGTGGGGGGCGGAGACACCAGCTGGGTCGCCCTTGGCGTGTGAGACTGCTGCTCGGCCTGCCTTTTCAATGTGGGTTAACGATCAGGTTGATTGGGCAGATTATACCTCTCAGGACAGCGAGTCCTGAGAGGAAGGCAGGTTGGGGCAGTTTCCCGCCATAGGTTGCCATCCATCAAGGTTCCGTCCCCTCCCCTTTCCCCTCAGGAGTTATTTTAATATTCATATAGGTGGTTTAATATTCATGTTTAGCCAGAAGGTTCAGTAGTTCTGTTCACCCCATTGTTTGATTCAAATTTGTCCCTCCTTTGTTCCACAGTTATTGGTTAATGTCATCACCCATCATGTACCCCATTCATCTGTTCTTGTTCTCCTCCCCTCTTCCCTTCCCCTTATAAGCCCCTGTAACCGTCCCCCCACTGCTCGTTTTGCGGTCCCCATCTCTGCAGCACGTTCGCCTGCCCACGCCAGGGCAGGGAATAAACTCGGAGATTTTAGCCGCTAGTGAGTCCTTCCTTCTTCCTTTGCCGCCTCCGCCCTCACTATCATCCCATCGACGGCTGCCAGCCCCAGTCTGGGCTACAGAATCAACAGCTCTTCTCAGAGCTGCCCCGCAAGGGCTGAAGGCTTTGCCTTGCCGCTACGCACGCCTGCGAAGCGTGAGCCCCGTCGTCCGGGCGCTCGAGAATACTGTCGCCCACTGACCAGCCGGGAGGTCAGGCGGTCTTGCGACATATACTCGTGTAAACCCTTGTAATTAGCCCACCTATGCCACTTCAGCATTTCTGATATTTTTGACGCACCTGCCTTGCCTGATTTGTGTAGAATTTTTGACCCACCTGGAAACATATTGTCAAAGCTCCTGCAACATCAATGCCAACACTGACCACAAGACTTGCACCTGGACTTCCCAATGAACATTAGTTGGGAAATTATGTGTAACCATTTTGAAGGTAGAAGGAAAAATAGAGCAAGAGCCAACATCACTGCAGAATTTGTATGAAAGCAAAAAATAAATCAGCATTACATTTCAAAATGCTGAATTTGTTGCTCAGTATAACTTACACCTAAACACTACAGAGCATATCACATAAATTAGACTATCACCTTGGATATGCATCACTGTATATCTGGTACATTTATTTGCAAGATCATTCAGATGTTTTATGTTTATTAGCAGCCATCAAACCAGATCAGTATCCCACACTAATAGCCCTGTCTTCTCTCAAGGATAATCTACAGGTCATGTATGGAAATTTAAAGCTAGAGGGTTCACTTTCTGGAGCCAATTAAAAATACTCTGAAACCTCAGAAAGCTTTTCTGTTCAGACAATACCAAGGTGGAACTAAAGCAGAGTGCTCAAAGAAAAATTCAGTTAAGACGTAAACAACTGTCTCTGCTTTTGTCCTAAAAGGTGTAAAGAGGGAAAAGAGAACAAGAGCGTGCATAACTCTGCCCACAAAACTGAGAGCTTAATTACCAAGATGCCTTTAAAATTACATTCAAATAATAGTAAGTAAAGTAAAAACAACAAAACCTCACATACAGGAAGATATAGTTCTAAATTACTAATATAAATATAATAATAGATATTGTGTTTTAAAAGTCTGATCTGGTCTTTTCTGCCTTTATACCCTTAGAAGGTGCTTCTTTTCCTTCAAAGCTGTTCAGGAGCTACATCTTTAGTGGGCTTCTGTTGTGGATACCTTATGCAGGAATGTGGTGTCATACACTGGGTCTTTCTGTGATGCCAGTGATAACATTAGCCAGTGAAACAGACTGTGGGATAACTTTCTTGATGTTCAGAGAAGCAGGCTTTTGAAAATGTCCTGAATATATGCCAGATCTCTTGATTTTTCTATTGAAGTAGCAATTGTTTAACAAGATTCTTGGTATTAAGATTTCTTTTCATTACCTTATTTGACTGAAAAAAATAACCATCCATTCAAGTCCACTGTCTTATGATTCATGCCCCAGAGAGTTTGTGACTAGTGACCCTTGATAAGCTACCTCCAGTTGCCTTCCAAATATTCCAAATATTCTTTGTAACCATCAACTCTTTTTTTTAAGCATTTTTTATTATGAGACAAGGTACTGAAGATGTTGTACCTCGGTGCATGTATAATTACTTACCAGAATGGAGGGAGAGAGAAAGGTAATAGGGCAATGGACAAAGAGACAAATCGGAGTTGGTCTCTCTCGTTTGGAAGAAGGTCTGTAACCACCTTACTCTTTCTTTTTTGTGTATGAACAGAAGCAAAATTGGAGTTCATTGAGGTCAAAATTGTTTGCTATCTCAATCTCTCCTCATGGGAAAGAAAAGAGGACATCCATCTATGCTTGCAATGACTGAGTTTTTCCAGAGAAGTTACTGTGAACCAGAAACTACTTAGATAGAAGGTTGCATTAGCATAAGCTGGAGAAATGTGAGTCTCAAAAATCATATTCATTAGACTTGAAGAGACTGCAGACTCCTCTATTCATTCCAACTATATGAGTTGAAATTTTGTGCCTTGAGAGCTGCTTCCTCAGTAGAGCAAGAAGAGCAAAAGTGCTAATGTCAGGCTGATTTCTTTCATGAGAAGTATCCTAGAGATATTCCATTTGCCCTTTTAAGAATTCCACAGCCTGCCCTCTCTCTCAAATTAGTCACCACTTTCCCTCTATAATAAAACTGTAATGACACGTATTTCACATCAGTGTTGTGATACTGCTTCATTTTAGGAAAACACAGAATTATGCAAATGCTCTTTTAACCATAAATTATGTCACCTCTGTTGTCTTTTAGATACTCTGTGCATCAACATCTGTTCTATTGTCACACATTTCATTTGCAGTAGTGTCCTGTGTATTCCTTCCTCCTTTAGTGACTACTTCTATTTACTTGCATTTTATGTGTGTTCACTTGAGAGCTGCAGGTTGTTCTTTTCCTTTTCACAGGAACAAAAGCTATAGAGTACCCCATGAGTCATCACAAAAGAGGCTTAACTAGGCTGCTGTTCTCTGAAATTTTTCATGATATTCCACAGTGAATCATCTGTATAGTCATTAAAATACTTTTCTTCTGTTTTACAGAGAAATTAATTTCAAAGAACAGTATTTTTTTAAGCTTTTCCGCATGTAGGGTCTTCTTATGCATCATCTTTCTTTTGATAGCCTTGTCTAGACAATATGGTCTAATTAAGAGTGCAAAATAAACTGAACTTCCCTAATACAATTTTTGCAAGAACTGATGTCTGATAACTTATACCAGTTCTAAGTAACTTTTTAACTTCAGGATTAACCTGTAATTGCCTAAAATTATTAAGTTTTTTGCAATAATTTCATATACAGTGATTCTGTTTTAATGTTGCATAAATTAATGTCATCTTTATTTTGAAATATAGCATGACATTATTTACTTAGGTATCAGTAAAGTTCAAACTAATCCAATATTTTAGACTCTTTGTCCCAGCAAAAATTATTGGCTGCTATTTTAACTGCATCAAAACATTGACATGCCATTTATAACTAGTATTGTTAATATAAAAGACAAAAAAGTTTGTGGCTGAAAAAAGCAATTCAAGAAAAATGTTTGGTTATGCAATAAAAAGATCATCTCCCTACATACAGAGGAGTGCAGTGGTACAGCGCAGGCAAGGGAAGCCAAATAACTGCATTGGAGAGACAAACACTGCCCTGGCCCAGAGGTCAGCTGAGATGTACTTGTGTGTCTGTATGTCTGTCCATCTCTGCCTGAGGCAACTGTGGAAGAACAAAGATCCACAACCAGTGCATGGATGCATGTGAGATCCCAGTTTTGGAGGGATCCAAAGTGTCTGTGTGTCTGTGTGTTAGTGCATGGGTACAAAGGGGCCTGTACCAGAAACTGGAGTGGGTCTGCAGCACAGGGACACAGTGCAGACTCCAGCAACTGGGGAGACTGGGAAGCAGGAGCAACTACTGGGCAGGCCACATGTCTGAGCTAGAGGAATCCATGTTGCACACCTTATCTGTACATATTTTCCACTAACTGGCCTTTATCCTGATGAGTCACACAGTGGAGAAGGAAGAGGTTGTTTGTTCTGTGTTCATGTGAACTATCTGTGTGTCTGAGATTGCTGTGATCAGCTGTGTATTTTTGTAGGTCTGTGTTGCATATGCCCATTTCTGCACACGCCCATTGGGAATTCATGTTCAGCGTTCTTCCTTATTTGATATGGGCATGTAGAGTTGAAGCAGTCTTTTCTTCACGGGGCTCCTGATTTGAGAGATCCTTAATTTAAAAAAAAGTAGAAATTAATATCTAAAATAATATTTCACCACAGGTTAAGTCTAAAGGTTTCATTTGTATATCTATTTTATTTTTGTTGTTTTCAAGATGTTTGGTTTCTAATTCTAAACTTGTAAATTTATTTTTCTTACAATTCTATTGAACTTTAAAATTGCAATTATTATAATTATTTTATTAGTTAGTTTTATAAATTCAGAGGTGTTTATTTTGAAGTAATCAATATAGAGGTGTCAGAACAGTGTATGCAAAATACATAACAGAAAACTATTCCAAGATAAGATATACAGCCTTCTGTGCTGCAATATTTCACCAACTGCAAAAAGAAATTACTCAGTGGCTCTCAAAAAATGGTGTTAAATTTTCATTTTCCCATTGGATGTCTTTTTGTTTTGTTTTCTATACAAAAATGAGAAAGATATCAGGGTTTAAGAATATCTTATGCAATGTATTTTGAACACTTTTTCGCACTTTTAAAAATGTAGAGTAAAGATGTTTACTCTGCTAAATAAAAAAGGCTGGGAAAGCACATTTGAGTGATGAACTTCTTCCTTCTGACTTGTTTCCTGTGCTCATTGCCTGCCTCTGCCTTGTGCTGTTCCAAAAATCATCTGTCCAAGATAATGGCCAAATGTGCTTCAGGGGCTTTTCACTGTAGGGATCACTTCTGAGGGATATTATAAATGAGGCTGTACCAAATGTGATTCTTTGCCTGTCCCAGTCATTTTAGCATTTTCAAACAATCTTTTATATACTGAAGTTGCACTCCAGTCTTGCAGGAGGTAACCTTAGTTTTAGAGTTTGAAAATTACCACTCTCATACACTGTAAAACAATCCCTCGCTATTCTAGATGTTTAGAAATGGGAGAATAAAATTCCCTACTCAAGGAACACTATTTATATCTTAAGATTAGAGTGGCATTACATGGTTGACAGCCAGGATTAAAGGACAAGTATGGGCATAGCAATGGTTTAAGATGATTACAGCATAAATGAGCTGCTCTGCTTTTGTTTGGGACCCATGGACAATTTCCTGGAACATTTAACAATACCGATGTAACTGTCCATGCTTATAAGGCTTCCACAAGATTTATCTTCCATGATGCCATGACAGTACAGAGACATATGGGACAGAGAGAAAGCAAGACACCTTTTCATGGGAGGTCTTGCTCTATAGCAGTTCACTATGCAAGATTAACCTTACTGAGCTGCAACAATAATGTGAAGAATCTATCTTCACTGAACAAATACCCCCAACTAAAGTAACAAAAAAGGAGGCTACAGGTACAGCTTCAGCATCTATTTTAAAGAGTCTTTGTACAAAGCTTGTTAAATAAGGTGTTAAATATATTACATTCCCCATAAGGAAATGAATACATCTTACATATTTAGGTGTGCAGCCAAATATATTTTCCACGTTGGTTAGATACTGTGGCACTCCCTGAAGCTATATGAACTACATAGCATTACTTCATAGTCTTTTAACACTAATGAACCTTACAGAGTTGTTGCCAGACTGGTTTTGCTTATGACTACTTTTTTTTTTAATGAACTTTCCTATTTGAATCCAAGCAAAAGCCTGCTGAGAAGAACAATGTAATTTCTGCTGATTTAAGAGGAATGTTAAAGTTCAGACAGGTATGCAATCAGTTTTTGATGAAGTCATCTTTACTTAGGATGTTCCCCTCAATCTGAAATCTGCCTTCATCTTCTACTCCCCTGTCTGGACTGTAATTTTTAATTGTACTATTAAGGAAAGCTGCTCTTTACTATAATTTAGGTATTTGCCACTATGTTTGATTTTTTTTTTTTCCTTTTTCATTTATGTTTGCCATTTGGAAAATAGCCAAAAAATTATAGTCAGAGTAGGCTGATTAGAAATGGGATTTTGCAGTCATTATCCCAAATGGAGTCAAGCCTAAAATAGATGAAGATTTGTGGTATTACCCCACATCTCACTAATTGCTTACATCCAAACAATGCAATTCAAAAGAAATTTATAGAAATTTGAGAAGACACATTTTATCACATAGTCCTCAAACAATTTAGTTTTCACTGGAAACAGAAATCTTACCTTTAATTTCATTTCTATTTTTTTCCTGGGTGTTGCAATTACAGAAGACATTCAAAAAGTTATGGATGTCAAAAACACCTTATATGTATTTTAACACTTTAGATTCTGTCTTCTGTCTCCCTAACATAATTGGACTTAAGAATCAAGCCATGCCAAGGTCAACCCAGAACACAGATACTGTGAAGAAAATTAACTCTTCCTCAGACAAAGGTACATTTCAATTAATGAAGACTCTTAATGTGGGAGGCTTAAATAATTGAGGAATATGAGACTTCAGGCAGTTTTACCTCCTTGATATTTACCTACAGGCCAGAGCCAATACTCTTTGTTACATTTTCTGGTTATATTGTCTGAAGCATGTAGCTGTTATCATGTTCTGGTTAGGGAACTTTGACACAAACACCTCAGTCCTTCTGCACCTATATGGTCATTTATTGGTATGCCTTGATATGATATACGGTTATCTACCTACCTACCTATCTAAGAATATTTAATGAAAATTCTGCAGATAATGTACCTTCTTTATTTTGTGGTCAAAGAAAAAGTAATTAATAAAAGTTTTGGAACAGTCTAAAATATGTTTTCCTGAGACAAGATGAAAATTATCTGGGAATATTTTGGGTTCTAAAAGTATTTCACTCAATCTGAAATGTAATAATTAATTTATCTACAGATCTTAAGCAGATTTTTTTTCAAAATTCTTAGAAACTGGGGAGCTCATTATGCACAGCTTTTAACAGTTCATTTGATGAGACAATTTCAATATATCCTCTTTATATATTTGTCTTTTTTCAGTACTGAATTTGATCCAAATACGTAAAGTTTCCGTTACCCTAATCTGCATTTAGAGGAAAACATGCTGTTAACTTTTTTGTAATCTCTATCAATATAAACTATCCTATCAATAAAGATCAAATCAAGATAGGATAAAGAATCAGGTATCTTCATATAATCTTCAGAAAAAAGAAACATTAGGTTATTTATACTGTAGACTGAGATAACATAAAAAAACTAGAAAAAAGTATTTTAACTAGAGTGATTTCTATTTAATTTTCAGAGTTCAATGGATAAGCTACATAATATTTTCTCAACCTCTCTAATACTGTTTTTTTCATCTGATTCCATGAATATCTGGTAAAATGCAAGTTAGGTATTTTAGATTGCAGTTAAACAAATGCAATTGTCATTGACTCATTAAACATAAAACTATAATTAGTCTCAACATCTGATTGCACTTTAATATGGAACTTGGGTATATACCTCAACAGATGTTATTATTGAAAAGAAGTGTAGCATAATTTGATGTGTAAATGTGTGAAGAGTTTTCAGAAGGTTATGAAGACTTTCATATGCCAAACTGTCCATTTTTGGTGAAAAAGTTTTGTGGAATAAAATTGACTACTGATAATCTCTTTCAGTTCTCTTCAGTATAAATCACATATGAAGTAACATATATAATCTCTGGTGTGTGTAGGCTTTTCAAAAAGACCAAGTCATTAGAGATTTTGTTTATCTCTTCCAGGCCTTGGCTATTTCAAAATGGAATTTCTTTTCTTAATTAGAGGCATCCAGAAAATTTAATGAGCAGTAACTCAGGTGGGAATTTCTCCTTCCATTTTTTTTTCTGTGTAAATAAAACACATTTATGCCTGCCATTTCTCTCCTGACAAGTAGTCAGTTATAGGAGTCCAGAGTAGTCAAGTAGGCAGAATGGCTTGGCAGATTTTCCAATGGATCCTTACAAAGATATTTAAATCTGTGCCCTCCTATATTCACACCTTTCTTGCCCAAATCCCTCTTCTGTCTTTTGCTATACCTGATGTCAATACTGAAGGGGTTCTTCCTAAAGTCTGGTGTTATAGAATCACTGAATGGGCAAGGTTGGAAAGGACCACAGTGAGTCATCTGGTCCAAATTCCCAGCTCAAGCGCAGGATCATCCTAGAGCACATTGAACTGGCTTTTGTTCAGACAGTTCTTGAATACCTACAGAAGTGATACTCCACAACTTCCCTGGACAATCTGTTCCAGTATGCAGTGACTTACAAAGGGAAGAAAGTCCCCCTCAGGTTCAGGTGGAATTTCCTGTGCACCAGCTGCTGCCCTTTGCCTCTTATCCTATTGCTCATTACTACCCATCAGATCCTGACTCCATCCTCTTGACAACCTCCCTTCAGAGACTGATAGACATTGATGAGGTCCCCTCTCAGTCATCTCTGCTTGAGGCTGAACAGGTTCAGCTTCCTCAGCTGGGGATCTTAGTCATCTTCCTAGCCCTCCACTGGATCTGCTCCAGGAGTTCCATATCTGGTACTGAGAAACCCAAAAATGGACACAGTACTTCAGATGTGGCCTCACTAAGGCTGAGTAGAGGTCAGGTTCAACTCAACATGCTGGCAATGTTCTTCCTAATATGCCCCAGCATATAATTGTCCTTCTTGGGCACATGGGCAATGCTGCCTCATGGAGAGTTTGTTGTCCACCAGAACCCTCAGGGTCGTTCTCAGAAGACCTGCTGTCTAGCAGGTCAACCCTCTGCCTGTGCTGGTGCATGGGGTTATTCTTCCCCAGGTGCAGGACCTTGCATTTGCCTTTGTTGATTTCAGACTGCTCTCTGTTCATCTCTCCAACTTGTTGAGGCCATTCTGATAGGCTGCACAGCACTCTGGGGTATCAGCCACTCCTCCCAGCTTTGTGTCATCAGTGAACTTGCTGAGGAGGTATCTGTCTCTTCATCTAAGTCGTTGATGAATAAATTAAAAATAATGGCCGCAGTATCGAACCTTGGGTGACATCAATAGTGACAGGCCTCCAACTAGGACCTGTGCCACTGTTACAGTCCCTGCGCCACTGTTACAGTCCCTGCATGTAGGAAACATAACTTCAGCTTAAATGAGTTTCAGCCATGTAGCCTCAACCTGAATGAGCTTCAGCTGTAACCCTGGGGGGCAGCTAAGCTAACCAATCATGGTGTGGGGAAGAGCATGTGTTGTATGAAGCAGTTGAAACTGTTATTGCTGAGGCCTGCCTTGAAAATATCCCTGGTGTGGTTGTAAGAGTGCTGCAACACCTGGGATCTGCTGTTTAGCCAGTTCTCAGTCCACCTCACTGTCCACTCATCAAGTCCACATTTCCTGAGTTTGCCTATGAGGAAGTTGTGAGAGACAGTGTTGAAAGCCCTGCTGAATTTGAAGTAGACAATATCCACTGGTCTCCCCCATCCATCCAGGTAGTTTTTTCATTATAGAAGGCAAACAGGTGGGTCAAGAATGACTTCCTTTTACAGTGAGTGACTTACAGTGAATCCATGCTGACTACTCCTGATCACCTTCTTGACATCTTAGTTATAGAGGTGGCCTCCAAAATGAGGCCCTCCATCACTTTTCCAGGGATGGAGGTGAAGCTGACTTGCTGATAGTGCCCTACGTCCTTGTTCTTGCCCTTCCTGAAAACCAGGGTGGCATTTGATTTCTTCCTGTCCTCATGCATCTCTCCTAGTTGCATGCCAGCACTCATGGGTGAAACAACATTTCTGTCCTACCACCCACATGGTTTTTTTGCTGCCTACTGACAAATGGCTATTTTCCCCCTTTTTTTCAATTTATATGTTAGAATTGCAATCAGTCATTCATTCCTCTGTTGTTAGATATACACACAGAGACATATATATGTATTTATATATGTATTTATACACACATATGAGACATTTGTTGGGCAGTCTTCAAAATAAATGTTTTATAATTTATCATTTTCTGGAAAAAACCCCAAACACCAAACCTTTATTCTCTTGATAAAGATTCCAAACTTTCAATATTACTATGGAGCTGATTTTCCATAGAGACAAATGTATGGAAATGAGATTTTTGGCGTGTGTTTAGTTTTTTATGCTGTTTGTGTGACATCCATTATTTTCCTTCTGAAGAACTGAAAGTAATTTAATCATAGTTCAAGAGCCAAATGTGAAAATTGTTGGCTGGTGACATATGGTGATATAGAACATTTTCAGATGAAAGAAGAGTCAGAAATCTGATGTTCATAAATAAAAATGTTACATACAGAAAGCATATCCGGAGAGATTGATGAAAAATTAAACAGCAGAATACATCTGGGAGGATAACCTGAGGGGATAAAAATAATGATTCAACATAATGGAACAATAATAGAAATACAATGACCAGTAAAATTTTCTGAGTTGACTAACTGGAGAAAAACTTCAGGGAAGTCATAGAGAAAATAAGAGATATTAAAAGAAAAACAAAATTAGATCAATTTGTAAAGAGCCTAATCATTTGTAAGATTATCTATCTCTGGCGCACTGCTCCTACTCACCCTTATTTTGAGCTCTCATCAGCCAGCTTGATGCACCCTACTGTTTTTCTACTCTTATATTAGAAACACTGCCCAATAATTCAATAACATAAAATTAACTGCTGTGTCTTTTTCATGCTGTGATAAGGGTGGACAAAACACTTTTTTGCTTGAGTAGTTCTAAACATTTTCCAATCATAAAAGGCTTAAGGCTTACTGAGATTAACTGTATGATCAATGGTAATGAAAAGTTAATTACAAGTCAGAAATCATGACCAAGTTTTATGCAGTGGAAATTGCTGAAAAAAACCCAGACACTAAGTATTTGTTTAAATGTTAATGATGTGTTTTGTTAAATAAAATAATATCCCAAAACCCATGGCAGCAACTACTTACTGATTTTTGGTAGGATCTTTCCCAAGGAAGAAGTCTCCAGAATAGTTTTGATATGGTACATTCTTCTTCTTATATTAATAGTGACAAACCTTTCACTGCACAAAGTGTGTAAAATGTCAGGAAGAAAAAAATAAGTTGTAGGGAGTTGTTTTGGCATCTTCTGTTTCCATACAGAAGTTAGTGAACTGCACAGGACTGACTTTTAAAATACTACAACCCTTTGGAGAAATCACCATTAAGTGCTTATTGAGAGTAGGAGGTGTAAGAGGACAGCTGGTAAGAAGTGACTGGACAGTGAAGAACCAACATGAAAGATGGTCTAAGAAATGGAAATCTGGCCAAGGCCACACAGGTTTATCCTAGATTTAGCCACACAGTTTCATGGAATAGCATGCTTTCATACAGCCTGACCAAGAACTTCAAACTTGATCAAGGGTTTCAGCTTCCAGCAGGACTGAAGAATTCTGTAGTTGAGATTCACCCATTCCAGAAAAAAGTTCTACATCATGACCCCATCATAATCCCAGCTGTGGTGTTAGATGGCACTGTACAGGTCTCTGAAAGATCGATCACTTGCAAAAGATTCAGCTCAGTCTAAAAAGACTGGATATCAGTTGGCAGGTTCTTGAACTGGAAAGCTTCCTAAACTTACAGAAGAAGGCTCTGTGATGTTGCAGCAACCAGGTAGCTTCTCCTTACAGCTGGAGCATTCTTTCCCACTCACTCACCCCTGCCAGCCTTGTGCACCTTTTTGATGTGCAACCTGCCACAGTTTTTTCCTGTTGTGCGCTATCCATCATAGGCAGTCATGGACTGCTTGCCATGGTTGATCATAGAGAAGCAAGAAAGGATATTTTCACTCAGATCACAGTGCTTTCCACCACTATTTGCCTTTCTCTTTCCACCTGAAACCTGCTTTAAAACTCCAGCCTTAGCATTACTGCTGTAAAAATCAAACTGACAGCAATGCTAAGATGAGTGGTGGAAATTCCCAGAAGAAAGTCACAATCTTGCTGAGACAGATGACAATTTAATAAAATCATGGAAAAATGAATGAGTAAATAGCTGTCTGAATGACCAGGAATGTGCGTGTTTACAGTGTCTCTGGTTAGATACTCACTATGTATAATGGAAAGATTACTAACAAGACTAACGATTGCAGTTGGATTATTGAATTATGTAATAAAAAGCAGTGGTTTATTTGCTGTGTGACAAGGATGGGAGCAGAGATTGAAAGTTTGTGTGCTTTACTGCTTTCCTGGTCTAGGCACGATCATGGGGAAAGTAAGGGACTGTTTTTGTAATGACATCACTCATACAGACAGCAGGAAAGAATCCCTTTAGTCCTCCAGACAGGGCTAGGGCCCACTTCTTCACTGAAGTGATGCATTTGAGAACTGGTAAATTATAGACCACATGTATAGAGAGATTTTTTAAAAAATCAATCTATGTTTGAAGAACTAGAATCTTAAACTAAGCATTTTATTCTGCTTAGCCAGACACAAGTGCTTCAGAGTGTATTGAATAGTGGACATTATAGGGTTGACAGAAAATAAACATGAAATGAAATGAAATTAAATAATAAAGTAAAATAAAATAAAATTTCCTGTTAAATAATTTGTCCCCTTTCTTCCCTTCCAGTTAATATTAGTCACTGCTTGTTTAGGCCAATGGATATACAAAAACATATATATACTTTTCTAAAATCTTGATCATGATCAGAAAATCAGTCTTTTACATTTGAAAATATGATTTTTGTATATGAGAAGTGTATTATTGAAAGCCTGATATACATATATGTAAACATATAACTAAATATATACTTTTAATTGAAAATTGATTATTGTTTGTTTTCTGTCTTCCATGACCTTTGTTTTTGCTTTTAGTCTATCATTAACACAGATAATGATAGGAAAGCAGTAGAATAATGGGAAAAAGAGCATAAAGAAAGGAAATTGCAATGAAAAAAGTGCACCAGCTAAGGAAAATTAAGAGAAAGATAAATCTGACACAGGCTATAATCAAGTAAAAAAAAAAAAAAAAAAGACATGAAACAAAGGGCATATATTCTTAGGTTTACATTCTGAGTCCTAGAAAAAGAAGAAAGCAAATCCATTGGTTTAACTGAACAGTTCTAGAACTGTTTTTGTAATTTAATGGTTAACAGAAATCAGAATCAGCTTTTTAACTATAGTACTGAAAAGCGAAGGTGGAAAGCACAATGCCACTGCTCATGGGTTACATATATTGCCAGAAAACTTTTCTCTTTTTTGTCCCATGCCACAGTGGGAGGTGATGTTTTTTGTAGTTGGAAGAGTACAACATTTACGTGGCATTTTCTGCAGTCAATGTCATGGCTTCCAGTAATGTATGCTGTACTTAATTATAAAAGACTGAATAAAACTCTCAAGATTTTCAGACATTGCCAGATTTTAGGTGACATGACTTTAATGGCAGCAGAGTCAAAACAGCTAAGACACTTTCAATGAAAAGAGAAAATTATCTGTCTACTTTAAAATATTCCAAGACACCTGTTTTCCATATCTCACTTTGTTCCTGACAGAAAGACAGACAGGTAAGTAGCATCGCACAATGCTTATCAGTGACAGGGTTCTCATTCACTTTGGATTTGATCCATTTTCTATGGCTCTGTGGTACCAATATTGAGACAGAGGTGGTGTTTTTCCAAAAAGAGAAGATGCAGACTCTTGCTGAGCCTTACTAAAGTGATCTAAGAAGAGGAAGCACTTACAATTTTCTTACACAGCTGCTTGGAAATGTCCATCAGACAATAACTGTTTTGTGACTGTGGTGAGCTGACCACAACTGGCAGGTAATCCCTGACCCAATTGCTCACTCACTCTGCCCCAGTGGGATGGAAGACAGAACTGGAAGGACAAAACTGACAAAGTGCAAAGGTTGAGATAAAGACAGTTTAATAGATAAAGGGGTGAAAACAGCCCAGCACACCAACCCACAAAAAAAATCCCAAGTGATGCTAATGCAATCACTCACCACCTCCCACAAGCAGACTGATATCCAGTCAAGCCCTGAACAACGGCTATGTTGAAAAAATTCCCGCCTTGCAGCTTTTATTGCTGACTATGATGCCATATGGTATGGATTATCCTTTTAGTCAGTTGGGATCAGCTGTCCCATTGTGCTCCTCCCAGTCTTTTCTCACCCCAGGACTACTCACTGGTGGGACAGACTGGGAAACAGTAAAGGCTTTGATGTTGCATAAGCATTGCTCAACAATGGCTGAAAAATTGTGTTATCAACACTGTTTTCGTGACAAAAGTAAAGCACAGACCCATATGAGCTGCTATGAAGAAAATTAAATCCTGGTACACCCACTGCAGCCATAAAATCCATAACCACAAAACAGAATATTTGCGGCCAAGGGTCAATGGTTGCATCTCTAACAAGAAGTTCACAATCAGCTAATTTGAAGCTGGTCTAGTCAATAAATGTCTTCTAAAAAGGAATTTTCTGTTTGTCAAGTACACTCTTCAGAGGACTAATCCAGCTATATTCTGACAACTTGCTCAGTGGAGAATGTTTAATGAAAAAGTGTAACCTAATAAATTACACATATGAAAAATCATCAAACCATTGTCATGAAAATAACTCAGTAAAAATTATGGACAAATATATCTTGTAAAAAGAAATTAAGCCCAGCCTGGTATAGGAATAATTTTTTATTCCAATGAATTTTCTTTTTTGCTATTAGTGAAATGAATTTTTTTCCAAGTATTTAAGTGCATATTTTTTAATTAATAAAAAGAAATATTTATCAAAAAGATAAGGTGTCTAACCTTATTTTTACATCTTATGCCTTATAAATCAATCACACAAAGAAAATTAATATTGGAAAGGGCAGTATTTTCAGCCCATGCAGATAATAAAGGAAAAAATAAAGTAAATACTCTGGCTGCTAATGGAAAAACAACATCCCCAAATTGGAAATATCTCCTTACCCACTGATTCTTTTGTTATGCATTTATGATGTTTTTCTGGGTCACATCTTTAATACATGAAGTCTACGTTGTATTAGCTTTCTAGGTAGCTTTCTCACAGATATCTTGACATAAAATGGTAAAGTAGAACTCATCTAAAGAAAACTCAACAAAAAGTTCACGCAGTGTAATTTGAAACGGTTCTCTAACACTCTGTCCCATGTAATGGCCATAGAATCATAGCTACACCAAAGTTGGAAAAAACCTCTAAGATCATCAAGTCCAACCGCTAACCTACTACCACCATGTTCTCCACTAAACTTGTCCCTACATCCGCATGGGGTTTTGTAACACTTCCAGGGATAGTGATATACCACTTCCCCGGGAAAATTGTTCTGATGCATGACCACCCTTTTAGTGAAGAAATTTTTCCTAATATCCAATCTAAACCTTTTCAGGAGCAAGTTGAGACCATCTCCTCTTGTGCTGTCAGTTGCTACCTGAGAGAAGAGATGGACTTCCACCTCACTACAACTTCTTTTCAGGTAGTCAATAGAGAGGGACAAGGTCTCTCCTCAGTCTCCTTTTCTCCAGGCTAAACACCCCCAGGTCTGTCAGCCACTCCTCACAAGACTTGTGCTCCAGACCATGTGACAGTCCATGAAACAAACTCATATCTCTCCAATTCAACAGAAAGATTGCTGGGGGAACCATTCCAACTGTTTTGTTTTATAATATGTTATTTTTTCTCTGGCTAGAACTTAGTCTATGAGTGTACTGATGAATGTGATCACATCATCTTTCAATCTGTATGTTCCTAGGCTTTGCAAAAGAATAATTTTTACTTTCAAGACAGAAAATATTTTCCCTATTCTTCTCATAACTTGGTTTAATCCTATGGAGATACTCCAGCCCATTAGTCAGGATGAAGTATATCAATACTTCTTTTTCTAATATACAAGTGAAAAAATATGGACGTCTGTAATTTCTAAATAAATGAAGTTGTTCGTCGGAAATTTTGTTGGTTTTGAGCATATTTAAATCACCTTCATATTTCTGTTTTTTTAATGCTGTGCTTCCAAATCCAAACATATATACTTACCTGCTTTTAGACTGTATTTCCATTTGTTCTTTTGCAAAGTGGTTTGAAACTGAAGGTACAGATAAATGTGCTATCAAAAAGTCCCCATCATTTGATGGATCTTTTTGCACCTTGGGATAATTTAGAAAAGGATAATTGATTCAATACCAAATTTCTCTGCTGCCACCCCCCCAAAATCCATTTCTCATTCCCATGCTCTTTTTATCAGTTAGCTTTTCTCCTATCTTTAGTTTTCACAAATATATACAGCTCAAGAGTTTGACATTTATACTAAAATGTTAGCCTAACAGTGGTAAGCTGCACTGCCTGAGTGAACACCTCTGTATTTAATTTTACAAATGTTAAATTACTTTTTGAACAGTAACTTCTATAATCATTGCAATCAATTTTTCTTATTTAGTATTTTCAGAACATCATCATAGCTGCTGGCAATAGGCAAACTGCATATACATGGAACAAGGACTATTGTGATTTAAGACAAAGACTTTTGTCAAGTACTCATGCAGATCACAATACCCTACAAGGCACATGGAGGGAAATTTGACTGCTGACATGCAGTTTCAGAGAGTTTCCAGCTGTTGAGTTTCTGAGCACACAAATTTTTGGTATTTCTTCAGAAGAGACAGCACAGTCTCATGGAGACAGACTGTTCTTTCTGTCTAATGTTCAGGGAGAAGATCTGACACTTTCATCTCCTTTTGAGATGGTACATGACAATATGCAGTAAACAATAGTTCACATTCACCTACAAACATACTGAGGTGTGTTCTAGCAATCCTTATGCAATGCACACAAAGTCTTAAATACTCTCATAAGTATGTTGCTCTTAATAAGTATGATCAAAATGCTGTGCAATAAATAGGTAATAATAATATATTTATATAAGATGTCCTTCAGCATGAAAATTGAGCTCACTAGCATCCCCTCAGTTTCAGAAGTGATTAGTGCTTAAATTCAATACCCTGATAAACTCACAACTTTTCCTTGATTTAGGGTATAAACAAAGCAGCTGCTTTTGCTAGCTTACTGTAGCAAAATCATAAAGATGGGGTTAATGCACATTTTCCAAGTATTATGATAGGTAGCAAAATATTTGTTATAACTAAGCCCATTATCCATATGAAGATGTTCTTTGACGAAGTATGTAGTTGACCTTGGAAGAATTTGATGAGAATTTCTGTTGTTTCAAGGCAAATATAGGAAACTTTTTCTCAGAAGTATAAACAGAGGTTTTAGAAACTGTTTGAATAACATCTGTACCTCCTTGTTTTCTTATAACATACTCTTTGTTTTCATATGTGGTCTATGCTTTCTTTATGTAGACAATAACCTCTGTGGGGTATCAGTGTGCTATGTGCAATATGTCACGGTATCAGTGTGCTATGTGCAATATGTCACAGATATTAACCATAAAAACAAGGAAAAAGCTTATTTTCTTTATGATGCAAAATTAAAAAAAAAACCAAAAGCCTCTGTGTCTACACAGCAAATTAATTTTTTTTTCATACAAATATTATTTAGTTTAATAAATGCAGTTTTCTTTCTTGAGGGTCTTCACAAGTTCCTGAACATTTTCTCCTTACATGAAACAGGAACAGGTAATACTCTGCCCTCAAAACAAAATTTAGCTCCTGTCCCCAGTTCAGAAAATTGTCAAAATACATATATATTGTTAAATTCAAGCTTCACTTTGATGTTTCCTGTACAGGTGCTGCAGGAATTATGATGAAAGTCTTTTGGTGGTACAGGTGCTCTTGAGCAGTAGTTAGAGTGGAAAAAATAGGGTTCATAAGATACTATTTCACAATTCTTCAGAAGAAAGTTGGGAAAAAACAAGCAAACAAACCAACCAAAAAACCACAAAAAACCAAAAAGAAACCACCCCCCCCCAAAAAAAAAACCCAAAAAAGAAAAATCCAACCTACAACAACAATAAAACAGAAAAACAAAAGACAAAAAACAACTATAACAAAAGATGAATTATTGTTTAGTATGTCAGTTATAGTTGGAAATTAAGGGAGCTTTTAAGTGCAATATTTCTAATGTAAGCTCCCATAGGGTCAATATACTGAAATAAAAGCCAATCTTACCTGGGAAAGCAGCTGTGGCACAGAATTTCCTTTAGATCTTCACAATAATAAAAAAACCAAAACTAACGAGTCATAATGATGGTTATCAATTTCAACATTTTCAGTAAAATATCATAGATTTTTTCACAAAACAAAAATAAAAATCTAGCACACCAGACTATTAGCTACACTGATATACTTTTCTGATCTTTAATTTTAAAAGGTCTTACAAATAACTATTTCCTCATGCTAAGAAGCCACCCTTCACTATTTTTCTTTTCAGGAGGAATGAATCTCATGGTTTACACATGGGGCAAGTTAACAGCAGTTAGTATTGCTATATATTATGTATATTTTATAGCATGAATCCAGAGATAATAATTTAACAAGTTAATATAATAAAAAAATCAGTACTTGATCTTACAGTGAATATTTGAAATAGGATTTGTAATTACCATTTCCTTTGGGAGATTAAAATATTAAACCTATGCTAGTTGCACAGAGTATTCTTATGACAGGACTATGTACAAATATCTCAATGTTTATTTTGTTTCCCAGCATATTTCATGTAAGATATCCAGAAGGGGTGGTCAGATGTTGATGGCATCTGGCCCAAATCAGACACTGAGCCACTACTATTAGGATGTTCAGTTTGTCTGGTCCCGGTGTTCTCCTGCTAACTAGAGAAAGAACAATGAATCATCCCAGTCCTGGAAGATGATTTGAAACATATTGTATGGTCATAGTCAAAATTTTGGGTTATTATTGTGATTTACACTGCAGTGATCAGTTGTAAGACAACAATGGTTGGCAGGCATATTCAAATAGCCCCAGTAATGTGATCTGCATTATGTTAGTTTTGGCTGGAGTAGAGTTAATTTTCTTGACAGTGGCTGTATAGGCCTATATTTTGGATTTGTGCTGAACACAGGGTTGATAATACCTGTGTTAGAGAGATGGTTCTTTTATTGCTGAGCAGGCCTTACACAAAGACAAGACCTTTCCTGCTTCTCATGCTGCCACGCTGGCAATTCATTTGGGGGTCCTTGGGAGGGCAGGAGGAAACACAGCTGGAACAGGTGACTCAAAAGGCATATTTCATACCATATGACATCACACTCAGCATATAAACTGGGAAGAAGGAAGATAAGGGAAATGTTTTGGTTGATGGTATTTGTAACCATTTGTAACCAAGTAACCATTGTGCATGATGGGGCCCTGCTGCTTTGCTTGTATGTGCAGGTTTTTCCTTCCCTATGAAATTGTCTTTTTCTCAACACATGAGTTTTCTACCTTTAACTCTTCTATTCTCTCCCCCACCCCACTGATGGGAGACTGAGCGAGCATCTCCTTGATACTGGGTTACTGGCTGGGGTTAAATCACAACAGTATCTTACCATTCCTTTTCCCATTTCTTGACTTAACCTTCTATTGCTTAATATCTCTATTTCTTTGCACTTTTCTATTCCCAAATAAGCACTCCATTGATTCCAACTTTAAGCAAATCCATGTCCAGATTTGCTTTATCTAGTGTTGGTACCTAGACCATCCGTTCCTTATGCAGTGTCACAGATGGAGTTGCTGAGGCTCTGCCTGCCTTGCTGCTCTCCAGAAGGTCCACAGCATTCCCATTCAGCGGCCTGTGATGTTTGGCTATTTTTCTCAAACCTCTCCCTTAGCCACCCACTCAGTGCCTCGGAGTGCTATCTGTAACTCTTGGAAACTTCTCACTCTTTTCTTTATGACTTCCAGGAATTTCTCATCTTATGTCTAGCAGTTTCTCCTGCCTTGTTTAGTTAGCTTAATCTCAGGTGTGTGCTGAGTCAGTGCCTCAGACAATTGTTTTTAAATCTAACATAAATATCCATGTTCAGGCACCATGGGATAAAAACAAGCAAACAAACGTGCAGAACTGTATTTTGAAATATATGAGTTTTAGTTTAAAAAAACCCTTTAAATTAAATCTGGCAGCAAATATTTACAAGACAAACTAAACTAGTTAACAAGCAATTATTTAGGAGAGTTAATGTTATTATGTATGGTGTTACAATTTATTATTGATAGGAAAAATAAGTTATTTAATAAATGTATAAGTTGGAACATTTGGATTTCTTTTAGTAAGTACAGAGATTAGTTTTTGTCTCATTCTGTATCTACTCTATCTTATGACTTTCATTTTGCTGGGCAAAAATAGAGAGTCTTTTTCTTCATTTAAAACAGACTGAGGATTTAGAACAGGCTGAGGATGAATCAAATCAAGAATGATCCAAAGGCATACAGTTTTCATGCATTAGTCAAGTAAAATTCGAACTGGATTCAACTAATAAAATATAAATCACAACTGTTTCTTCAATTTTAAATTAAAATATTATAGGGAAAATAGAGAAATGCTTAAAAAAAACCCCTCAAGATATTTTTTGATGTGTTTACCCTTGAAGAAGCCATCACTGTTTTGATACAGTTTGATTCTTTTGTAGAACATTATACATACTGAGATGAGATACATGTATTTTTTTTCAGTAAAACAAGAAAGATTTGAAAATGAAGAACTATTTATGTTCTGTGGGACTGACACTGCAGAGGTCTTAGACACTGTTTTACTGTAATGTTGCAAATCTAAATTCATTAGTGTTAGCAAATAAGTGCTGGACTGTAAGTCTCACAATAATAAGTGAAAAAAATAAACAATCAAAATATAATACACCATTTAAATCAATTTCATTTTGGATTATAGTTATATTTTTCTATAATTTTATTTTCCTTTTTTCCTTCTTTTGATTATATTTCTGATTTCATTTTTATCTCTAAACCTTGCTACATGCTGTTCTTTTAAATAGTTATTTTTCTTCTATCAGAATTTTAATCTGTTTCTTTCATAAACTATAATTCAACAGAAGTCAAAAGTTGAATTATTTTAATTACTAGTAGTTCAATATCTGTACTATATGACCTCTGTCTAGTCTCTTAAGATATATCCAGCCTACTTGTACTACTTCGTCCTTGTTCAAGTCCAACAGTGCAAAGTATCATGAGATTTCTTTTACTTTTTGAGGGGTGGATCATTTTTCACTACTTTAAATAAAAGACAAAATATTTAAATAATGAGCAAGAGGAAATTATATTTTCTGGCACATGGGCAGTCTATTTAAGCAGATAAAAAACCTACCAAACACTGAATGGTCTAGGAATTGACATTCAATTATCTGTTGAACAATTATTTTTTTCACTACTGAAAGGCCAATACAGTAAAAGAATCCATGCAGTAGATGGTATAGTGCTAAATGAGACATTCCTGTAACTATATTTAATTACCTCACTAATGTTACAGAAAATGAATTAAATGGAAAGGATTAAAGTTTGAAAAAGCCAAATGTCATCTAAGATGTCTGAATTCAATAACTTTAGCTCAGACAATGTCTCCTTGGCAATCATTGCAAGCTTACTATAGGAATCCGAAATGCACTTGCTCAGTTATTTCAGGAACACGAGCTTCACAAAAGATTATATAATTTCCTAACTAATTTCTGGAAATTTTAGTTTAAAATATTGTAAGTACAAACATATTTTTACACTCTAATATGAATAAATAATAAAAGAGAGACGGTCATAAACAGCCAACAAGACTTTGCATAGAAAATCAGCTGATGTAATGAAAATCTAAAATACTGTTTTACAATGTAAGCTTTGTACCAGTGTCAATAACATTAACAATTAAGTTGTAAGAAGACAATCACATGACCTTTTATTGTAGATAATTGTATTCTCTGTGTTGTAAATGAACCATAACTGTGACTGGAATCACATATACTTTTGCACATGAAGATTTTTATTTTTCTCAGTTTCAGTGGAAAAAGATCATTCAACATTTAAGAAATACAGTTTCTTAATATCAAAGCCTTAAGAAAAGAAAAACGTCTGAAGTTTGTTTTAGTCCTCCATTCAGTGGGGTTTTATTTGATTTGTTTGTTTGTTTTTACCTATCACAAACAATAGAACAGTCCTCTGCTCTTATATCCATTCCTGCACTAGTGGTTAAATGACAATTATTTGTTAAAAAATGCTAATGGATCTTTATTTCATTCATATCTAGTAATAAGTACATATTATGAAGTGATTTTTGACTTACGGCTTTCCTTGTTAAATGAGGTAGAAATTTTTCCATAATCTAAACTTAAACTTCAAGACTTTGATTTTCATGTCATCTAGGAGAGTAATATTTAAAGCATCCTGTTCTAAATAAAGACACTCCATTCCCCCCAGTCCTTCTAATCCATAGTAAAACAAAGAATATTCCCAGAATCTTTCACAATAAAACCTATTTATTCACATTCGACATTGCTCCTTGTTCTTTTTTGAATCTGCTTAACATATTTTAATATATATTTCCAAGAATATGGATATGGGGCTGTAGCTTACTGCATGATATTTTTGACTAATTGTATGAACTACTGGAATTTGTGATAACATGCTCTAAAAGATGAGGATCAAACATTGTATATAAAGACATTAATTCATCTCTATATATAACATAAAGTGGTTTTCTGTTCACAAAAAGCATAGCACAGCTGCCTAGATAAATTAGGAAAGTTGCTGGGTGAAGTGCTTTTGTGAATCATCATTCAGCAACATTGCCAAAGACAGGATATTGATGCTAATGAACCAATAATGTGTGCAAGTGAGGTAAATTGTCTGAACTACTAATTTACATCCTGGGTTAAATCAAAGACATAATAAATTATTTGTATTGTCTTTTTCAATTGCACTGTTTTCTGTAAAGTATTACTAATAGTTATTTTTTAATCAATTAATTGTTAATATGATGGATAATTTATCCTAATTGACAATTTAAAATTTTCTTTTTTAAGCAAATGATTTATTTAATTTTATGATAAAACCTACTTCAGTAAAATAGAAGAAAATCAAAACCAAAACTCTATAACTCACAGTTTTACTCTGTATGCAAAGCAAAATACTGCAAGTGGATTCCCCCACTGCTACAGGTAGATCACTTCACAGTTGCAGCAAAGGTGGCCAACAATAGTCTGGGCTGCACTAGTAAAACAATCATCAGTGTCAAGGAAGATTATCTTTCTCTTCTACCCAGCACTGTTGAGACCACATGTGAACTCCTGGGTGCAGGCCTTGGCTCCCAGTGCAAAGGAGACCTGGATATACAGGAACAAGTCCAGCAAAGGGTTAGGAACATGATTTAGGTCTTGGAGGATCTGTCTTGTAAGGGGAAACTGGGAGTTTGTTATCACTTATCATTGTGTTTAAATACCTGGGGGTGGGGAGTAAAGAAAACAGAGTCAGACCCTTTTCAGCAGTGTCCAGTTAAGAGATGAGAGGAAATGGGAACAAACTGAAATACAGGAAATACCACTTAATGGGAGAAAAGAATATTTTTACTATGGGAGTTACTAAGTGCTGAAGCCTGTAGACCAGAGAGGTTGAGGTGGAGTCTTCATTCCTCTAGATGCCCAGTTCCTAACTTGACACAGCTTGGGGCAACTCACCCTGGCTCATTATGGTTTCAGCAGAGGGGTTGGACTGGACAATTTCCACAGTTTCCTCCAACGTCAAAGATTTTGTCATTCTGTGAAACCCTTCTGCATTAAAAATAATAAATTTTCAGAGTAGAATACTAAATTTTTTTTTCTATTGATTGGGTAATTTATTTTTGCAAGTTTAAAGTTGGAAATATGTTCATGTGAGCAGGTGTCCAAAAATTAGACCTTTAGAAAGATTTACAGCAAGTTAAAAAATGAAATATGATTGTGATTCTTCATATTCCTTCCCATGCTTATTACTGCTATTTCTGAAAGCTTTTGTTTCATGCATCAGTGGTTCAATTAATATCATTGGGTTTCACTTACCTAAAAGGTAGTTGCAAGCTAGCTTTTGAATCTATAGTGCATTAGTAATTTGTTAGGAGTTGTAGGTACCTCACAATGCAATTTACTCAGTCTAAATGAATGCCTAAATTAGTGAAGATGTACCTATCTTTTTCCATTAACAATAGAGAGACTATAAAGCCTATGCAGTCAAAGAGTGATAGGCCTGTAACTTTTATGTGGATGATACAAAGTGAGATGAACACAGAACAAGACATTGATAAGTCAGTAAAGTGCCTCCCTTAAATTTGTATGCAGACGTGGATGTACTGTCAAAGGTAAAATGTCTACAAAATCCTACAGTGCTTTCACTGGGAACAGATACTCTGGGTTCAATTTAATTGTGCCAACCAAATATTCAGTATTATTTGACATACTGAGGGCATCTGAGACATTCTCAAAGAATTTGCAGACATTTTATGGTACATACACTGTTCTATAATCCATGCCATTCTGGAGGCCAAGTATCTCACATGGAGACTCTCTGGGAGCTTGTATTGCACCAGATAGGTACCTCTGTCTGCATGACTGCAATGAGCCTGTCAAAAGAATCAAGCATTCATAAACCATGTCACAGTATTGCTGAGCTTGGTTCAGAACATGCTGAAGAAGTAACTCTATTTGTAACTGTATTTTCAAATACATGCACAGGTATATTATTGAAATTCTGAGCAAGCTATTCATCATAGACACCATGCTCTAGGGAGGAATGCAAAACAGAAAAAAGGCCATAGTGACATACTTTAGCATATTAAATGTTGGACATGAATATAACCTTTTGACACAGGATAATACATTGAAGAACATTTAGAGAAGAAGTGTTATCAATTATTTAAATGTTATACTATGCACCTATTATATTATACTATCACAGAAAATATTTCCTTTAATAAAATAAATTTAAAAATATCCTTCTAGACTTTACATACCAGCTTGCCAATTTAGCTTGTGGTTTATCAGGGTAGGGGAGTGGATTTGCTTCTATCTTATTTTTTGTTGGATTGTTTAGGGGGGTGGTGTTGCATAAAAAACAGAAACATAAAATATATGTATTTATATATTTTTATATAATGTAATATATTTTTATATATTTTATATTTAATTATGAAAATATGTATTGTAATAATTGCAAACTCCAGTTAAGTACAATATAACTAGAGGAAGGATACTGTTATTTTAAAGTGAAGGTTTTTGATATATTTCTCACAGGTTTATTGACCATGTCTAGGGAACTTTTGTCCCTGGAGAGAGTGGGGAAGCCTCCTTAAAAATGGAAAGCACAGTGCCTCTCTTAGCTGTGTAAAAATCATAGCAATCTTATCCACTGTTATCTTTTCTCATTCAGTTAGTAGTGATGCTTTGTGATTTTGTCATTACTGAAGGAAAATTAGGTGGAGCATATTGTCTATGATATAATGCAAGATATATTGTATATTATATTAAATTATTTTAATAAACAGTAAATAATTAGAATCAATCTCATTTTGAATTTTTTTAAACTCCTGAAAAGTTGGGTCTTACATAAGCAGACAGTGTACAGAGATATTGGATACATAGCTTATCATAAGTACTTTTTTACATACATGTGCATATGTCCATATATATCTTCCCCATTGTCTTTTCATATATTCAATAAGTCTCAACCTGACTACTGGAAATACTCCCCTTCTTCCACAATTTCCACTACGCCACAGGCTCCAGAAACACTATAACGAAAAAAAGTCTGAGAACAGAATATGGCCATACTTAGTCCAAAGTACAATGATCGCTTTCTGTTTGGGGTTTGTTTTGGTTTGGTTTAGAATTTTGTAATGGGATGAGAAAAAAGCTGAGTACTTGCAGCAACTATAATAAAAAAAGAGATGGAATAGGTAAAAAAGGAGTAAACAAAACAGGTGATGTCACCTCTCTAGCTACAGATTCCCTCACCTTACATGGTAGACCAGTACAAATATTTCCCATTCTTGTTCACTAGAGACATATTTTCTTCACTAAAATAATTTCAATTACTTACTAATGTGCACAATAAAAGTATTTGAAACTCATGGAAGAAAATGCAAAGTTAAAGCAACAGTCCCTCAAGCATGTTGGTATCGGAGAGACCATTATGTTGGTCAGGCTTCCTTCTCCTGTCTGATGGCATTTTGTGATTGCAGACTGAAACTCTTAAGTTCTGCATGTAATCTTCTGAGGTGGTGTATGACTAAAATCAGTTATGCAAGGTAACCTATATAGCTCCCAATACTGTATATTTACCACTTTCAAATTCTTAATGCATTTCTTCTACTACCTCTTTGTGAAACATCTATGTTATGTTGTACACCCTTGCAGGCAGCTAACTGAGACCACAACAGGGGAGGAGGTGGTTAGGGCTCAGGTCTTTAGATAATTTGCTGTCTAAAACAGTAAGGAAGCTGGTAGTAGGAGTATATCAGATGTTTATGAAAATCCCGCTCAGGTCTATCTGTGTCTTTACATGCTCAATTAGCTTTGAAAAATTAGCCTTAAGTGTCTAGGCCTGTGTAATATAAGGAATTTACAGCAGAGCTGAGAGTCAAATCCAATTTTGCTAAATATTAAATTAAGTTCCTTAACTGCTAGAAAATCCTTCACTTTTGACCTAAAAATCTATTTAATTCTACACCTTGGCTTAAGAAAAACATCATTTAAGGCATTCCATGCAGATTTATGTGAATGTTTATCTTCAGCAGCAGGGAATCAGAAAGGGGAATTATTTCTTTTCTTTTTTTTTTCATAAACTTGTAAACATTTAAAATAGACTATGAACACAATCTCTCCATGCTTTCCAAAGATATAGTCTGTTTATACATTTAACAGAGTATTTTTTATAGACACTGCTAGGAATATGTGACCAATTTATATCTTCTCATCCTGCCCAAATGAGCATTGCTGTGCTCTGTCTTTTAACATTCCTTGTACTCTCTTTGCCAGCAGGCAGTCAATGCTGCAAATTGAAACACAATGGCAATCCATTTCACTTGCACGGTCAGGCCATTTCCTCTGCATGGAGCAGAGACTGAGCTGCTGGTCTAACTGAAAGCATCAATGTCTATTTAAGTGAAAGAAATTAATGCACTGAACATGCATATAGTCTGTATTTGGGAGCATAGACTCCTGTGAGCAATTCACTACTCTAGCTAAATTCTGGATATGTTAATCTATAAGAAAATACAGGCAAGGTCACTCAATGCTGTAGTCTTCAGCTTCTCTGAACAAGGTTGTCTGGGATAACAAACATGTATTTTGGTTTTGTTTCTGTCTTATGTTGTTTTCCTCACATGGAGTTGGGGAAAAGAGAAAGCATAAAAATATGATATTCGAAAGGGAGGAGACAAAAATAGAGCATGAAGATTCACAGTGTAATTTCCTTACTGAATGAGACTAGTTAGGAAAGGATCAGATGTGTTCTAAATATCCTTAATGTTTTTCCATTGTTTCATTTTTGACCAAGCACCAAGCAAAAATTGACAGTGAAGTAAAGGAGTACTCCAATTCATGGCATACATAAGGAAAGCTTTAGGGAGTCCTTCCAGTACCTAGAGATATGCATTGAACATCTCCCCTCATTATTCCAACTGATTATTCCAAATCAACTATTACAAATAAATTTGTTTAGATTTTTCACAAATTTCAGTAGAGACAGATGTAAATGTAATCATAGAGTTTATTTTTATGGAGTAGTGGTTGTTGACAGATTTCATGACATACTTCTTGTAACCTCAAATGTGGCAAATATGAATGCTAGATTGACCAAAGCTGATAATACTCTATAGAGTTCCTTCTGAGGAATTTACCTCAAATTTCCATGACATTGCAACAAACATTCTGTCACTTGTTTACACATCATTTTATCCAAATAACCTTTCTTCAGCATTCTGCAGTTCTTAGTTTTATTGTCATATAAAAAGACTTAATTCAAGACAGATTTTTGCTTTTTCTTTTTCTTTTTTTTTTTTTTCCCCCAGTGAATTATTTTAATAGCAAAAAGATGCTGCAGATATCTGAAATTTGTAAAAGATAATGGCATGGTATAATAATAAACATTTTCCTTTGAGTATAATATATATTCAGGTTGTCTTTTTATTTTCAGTGTTACCTTAGAAGCAATCTCAAAACTGCAAGACTGTGAAAAAGTTGACAGTCTATAACACAAACATATTAAACTACAGGTGTTTGGCTTGCCACAAATATTGGTTCTAGATTCTGACACTGACATTGATGAGTTCTGTATATTGACAGCTTAAGACAAAAGACTGAAACATAGACACAAATAATCCTCTAGACTTGAGTCCCTTGGCAGCAGAATATTTGACAGCCTTAATTATCTTGACTGGAAAATGGATGTCTACAAACTTAGATGGATTGTGATATTTTACTAGTTTGTCAAAACTTGAGCTGTAAAGAATATGAATCTGGTTTCTTGGGGGAAACATTGTCATTGCTTACATAGCATAACTTGAAAAATATTGAAAACCTCTTACTTAACATAAACTTTACATTTTTTTTCTAAATAAATTTGAAATTAGACTACTGCTTAATTTTGGATGGCCTTATCAGGTGGAAGTACTTGTAAAACAGGTAAATATTAAGATTGCAATCTAACTCAGAGGACATAAATGTAGGTGCCACAAATCCTGTGTATTTTACCAGCTTGCCCAGGAACTGGTTCTTGAACAGGAAAGGAACTCCATGTCTGGGTAGTTATATTTATGTCCTTAAGAATATTTCCTGAACTTTACAATTAAGTGTTCAAAACCCTTAATTTGAGTATCTATCATTTGACCGTCAAATAGTACTTTTGTGCTTCACATAAGAATATGTAAAAAACACTTTACACACAGTCTACACGAGTCTATGTCATGTAATTTGTTTTTATTGTCACTATGAGCCTAGTTAGACTAATTTACAACATTGATGTTTAGCAAAGATGTTTTGTCATTTCTCCTATGACTGAGATAGAAAACAATATTTTCATTTATTTTTAGATATAAATAACAATGACAGAATAATCTTTTTTTAAATAGTCCATCTTCGCTACTCTCATCAGCATGTTTCTGTGTTCTTTCTTTTTATGATAAAAATTTTTATCAATAGTACAGTAAAATTTTCAACCTATGTACAAATATATACAGAAAGCCTCTTCAGTGCTGATCTCTTTTTGATCTGCATTTGCTTGATTATACAGGAATGAAATTCTCCTTTCCTTTCACAATAAAAATTGAACCCTACTTTCAAATATTTCTATACTTTTCTTCTAAATTGCACTGACATCAAACTTTAATATGTTCTAGCATTACCCAAAATGCTTTTTATAACACTTCCAAAATCCAGTTAATGTAAAGGTAAGATACATTTTAGTGGTATTGTTGCTTGTTTGTTTGGTTGGGTTTTTTTTGTTTATATGTTTGTTTGTTTTTCCCAGTGCCAGAAAGGTTAAAATTTCTAACCCTAATATAATATTCTTTGGACATGAAGAAAGAGGAGCCATCTAAAACTAATAATACGTCCTGACATGGTAAGGGAAGCTTAAAGTGATGAAATCCAAGACAAAAAATGAAAATCTAGTGGGCTCAAATCACAATACACTGCATGACTTTAAAGACAGACAATGATGAACCAAACAGAAATAGAAAAAAGTATAAAATGAGGAGAAATGTCTGTCTAGTGAAGATCTATGATCATTATTATATATTTAAACAAAAATTCCACTTAAAAATGAAAGCTATGTAGTAAGACAGATGAACAGAGATGAAATTAATGTTAAAAATCAAAAAATGAAGAACACAAAGAATGCATTAAAACCAGTTACCCTTCATATATACTATATTATTCTCTCAGAAAACTGGCACCCTTTGTTGCTTCTATGGCTTTAATATAATTATTATGTTCCTTGTTCATGGGCAAGTGCTTAAGTTAAGCCTGATTGATTTTTTTTACATATATGTCTTGCTCTGGTATTTAAGCAACATAGGTGTTACCATTGTTTTCATCTGAATTTTAAATAGTCAAATAACTGTGTTGATGACACAACACAGTTTTCATACAGTTTGTGTATGATAACCAAAACAAAATATGTTGTAAATTAAAAAATCTAGGATGCTAGGGATTTCAATAACATTTATCTTGCTGATAATGTTTTTGTGATATTTTTTTAGTGAATAAAACCTTTTTCTTCTTTTTCCCCCAAACAGACTAGTTACTTTGATTAGGACTCATGCAACCAGACACCGATTCAAGTCTCCTTTTTTTTAAATGAAGCACTTACAGAATACAATTCTTATGATCCTAAAATAAACATCTAACGTTAGTCCGATAAAAATCCTAAAACTATGGCATTTTTTTCTTTATTATCAAAGGTATCTTAAAGTGACCAGCTCAGAGTTTCAATCTAACCTGTAACTAAAGTGTAATCGTAGAATGATTAAGGTTGGAAAAGACCATTACGATCAAGTCCAACCATCAACCTAGCACCACTGCCATGTTCACCATTAAACCATATCCTCAAGTGCCATTTCCACATGTTTTTTGAACAGTTCCAGGGATGTTCACTCCAACCTGGGCAATCTGTTCCAATGCTTTACAACTGCTTCTGTGATTTTTTTTTCCCAAATATCTAATCTAAACCTTCCCCGGCACAACCTGGACCCCCATCTCACTGCAATCTCCTTTCAGGGAGTTGTAGAGAGTGATACAGACTCGCCTCAGCCTCCTTTTCTCCAGGCTAAACACCCCCAGGTCCCTCAGCTGCTCCTCATAAGACTTGGGCCCCAGAACCTTCACCAGCTTCATTGACCTTCTCTGGACAGGCTCCAGCACCTCAAAGTCCTTCCTGAATTGAGGGGCCCTGAACTGAACACAGGATTTGAAGTGAAGCCTTACCAGGGCCGGGTACAGAGGGACAATCACTTTCCTGGTCCTGCTGGCCACACTATTCCTGATATAGGCCATTGGCCCTCTTGGCCACCTGGACACACGCTGGGTCATGTTCAGCTGGCTGCCAATAAATACCTCCAGGCCCTCTTTCTTCTCAGCAGTTTTCCAGCCACTCATCCTCAAGCCTGTAGCACTGCATGGGGCTGTGATCCAAGTGCAGGACCCAACACTTTGCCAGTGTTGGGTTCCTTAATGCAAGACAGATGTTACCTGTGAAAGTCTTCAGTAATGTCTACATCACTGCATTCACTACACAGATAATTCTTGAGCCTTTTAAAATGACTAGTTCATCACTTTTCAAGTATCATTCACCTATGTTTGGGTACCTACAAAATGAAGTATTTAGTTGCTTGTATTTAGTTGCCTATGTTAGATATACTATGCTAATTGTTTTTATTCTAAAAGTAATTGATCTGATCTGCAAGCTGATCTGCAGTCTAATCTGATCACAATATCTTTTTTAATAAATTCATATTGTGGGGTTTAAAATGCTTTTAATGCCTCTCTGTATTCACAAATAAACAAAAACTGGCTACCTGACTGCAAAGTTTGAAGATAGCAAAATTTGGAACTTGCTGACATAATGAATGCAAATATTAAACCAGCACTTTTTGTTATAATTTTGGACATTCAGCTATGGCATCTAATTAAATGACTCCTTTCTCTCTTCAATGTAATGATTTGAGCTTCAAGTAGATCTAAACACTCAAAATGAAGTAGCCAAGATTTCACATTGCACAGATTATTTAGGTTTGTAAGTCAAGACCTTTGGATACTACCAGATTATATAGAAAAATATGATGCTTAACTGTCCCAATAATTTGAGGTTTTACAGTTCATAATCTAGAGGAAATAAAATTTGTGTTTTCCATAGTGTTGAATAGCAGTAGCTAATGAGATTGAGTTTCCAGAAATTAACCTTCATGCAGGACAATAACCAGTGAACATTATTTGCTTGCTTTAACATTAATTTTCATTGTAAAAACAGCTGTGTCAAAGCACAGCTATTTCACAGGCACGTTTTATTTTCAGGCACATGGTGGGATTCTTGGGGCTGTCCTGTGCATCCTGGGAGCTGGACTTCAATAATCTTTGTGGGTCCCTCACAACTCAGCATATTCTATGGTTCTGCTATAAATTATTTCAATTTTGTGAATGAATTGTTGAAAACAAAATATATGTTAACATAATGAAATGCAAAATACTGTCTTCAATAACAGGTTGACCTTTAATGGCTGGCAGATAGACACCCTGATGCTCTCTCAATCCCCCTCCTCAACAGGACAGGGAGAAAATGAGGTGAAAAGTCTTATGGGTCAAGGTAAAGAATAACAACTGGGGGACGTGATTCTTCCTATGTACTATTGAGAAGGGGAATGAGAGACAATCTGGGTAGACACCTAGCAGCTGGCAAAGGTTAACCCACCACACTTACTTGTAAGTACAAATATACTATTTGTGGTGCTTGATGGGCTTAAACAACACATACAAAGTGCAGGTGAAAGCACTTGGTAAGAATTTTTCAACCTGAAAAGTACAAATCTGTGCCTGCTGGCCATGAGATGATTTCTAGAATTTTCTTATAACAAATATCCTCAGACAGACTGAGAACCTTTATCAATGAAGGTTTAGCTCAATGTTAATTTCCGATATCCAAGCACTGTTTCTCAGTCTCAATAATCTCTGCAACATGTGCTTTCCCTTAAGATATTTAAGCATATATATTTCCACTGAAAGAAGTTAACTATTACAGATATGAGGATAAAAGCAGTTTCTAAAAAAAAAAAATAATGAGGAAGAAAAATAATGTACTTCTGAACATTTATTTTTGTGTCTTTTCACTGAAAGAAAAAAATAGTTACATCAAATCCATCAACTCCGTTAAAAAGTAACATGCCAAGTACTTAAATACTTACAGAACTGTTTCACAAGTGGAAAGAAATCAGAAGCAAATCAGAAAGCCATAGTTTAAAAACAGCTCCAAATGAGTAAATTTTCTTATCAATGTTACTGAAAGAAGAACGCAAGCTTTTGCAAGGTTTGAAAGCCTTTTTAAGTAATTTTTTGGCATCTGTAGCAGTGTTTCAATTACAGTGTGAAGATCTGGCAAGTTCCTTTTTAAAAGCTTAAAAACATCTCATATAAGATAGATCCAAACCACTCTAATTTGCACAAACTCTAATGATTGTTGAGGTCCTAGCTAACTTAAATGTATATCATATTTTTTCTCTTAGGAGAAAAATCACCTTGAAAAGATATGCTTGTAATCGTATTTTTATTGGCACTAAGCTCTGTCATGTAGAGGTGCACCAATTTTACACTATGTGACAACTACTAATGTTGAGGTCATTACTTACAACAGGGAACTCAAAGTGCATATTCAGTTTGAACTAAGTTTATTAAACAAATATGCTTTTAACTGAACAAATGACAGAGTTGTAATTCTTGTATTTCAATTAAGAGAAATAAAGTTTTTTAGAGTTATCCAAAGACAGTCAAGGAATTAGAATGTATCCTATCAAATGTATTTTATGAACAGTAAAAAAGTGTTAGGAGATAGCAGAACATGAAGGCTTTCACAAAGTGAAATGAGAATTGTGTCACAAATGACCAATACCTAGTTATTGACTGATATGTTAAGAGTAAGTAACAGTGCTGGGAAAACTAGTTTATAAAGTCAAAACTCCCTTGTATACACTATTCAAATTATATTAACCAGAATCCATTTACTGTTGCAGTACTGAGTCCTTATATGTCATCTGTTGTGAGATGTTTCAACCCCGCTGTACTCTATTCAAACCTAGTTAATACATAGATATGCACTATGTTTATAGATGTTTATTTTATATGTATATGTATATAATGTTTAAGATAGATTAGATATATATGTGCATATGTATTCATGTCTACTTGGACGTGTCTCTGTGAGACATTCAAATTTGCTCCTCCTTTTTTTTGGAGGGGAGGGAGGGTGTGGAGGGCTGGTTTGAAACAAAGAACAAAATGAAATTTACCTACTGCAGAGTCCGTAACTCCCTGATCTCCATTCTATGTATTAACCACTTGACTACTTCCAATTTGCAAGCAAGAATAAGTATTTTATTTTCAAAAGAAAATTAAAGCAGGATCCATATTTTTCTTCACTGAGTGGAAACTGGTGTGTTCCAGCACGACAGATGGCAAAATCAGTGTCTGTGTTCTCCTACCATAATTTGCAAATGCAAAAGTGAAGAAAAAAATCAGAACCTATTATAAATTAGTCATTATTTTTTTTCAATTTTTTTTCTAGATGCTGGTTCAAATTGCAAAAGAATAAATTTGAAACCATCTATAAAAGGACAGTTATGCAAAGAAAGTATTGTGTGATGAATTAGACTCTTCCTATACAGCATTGGGATGATTGCAAAACAAGGATGCAATTTCATGCCTTTGTAACTAACATTTCAAAAAAAGGTGTAATTTGAATTTCACACTTGCCAGCAGTGATTATGATCTAGCTTAGCCTTTTGTTGGGTGAAAATGTTTTGCCACTGGATTCTTAAGTTTATTAAAGATTGTGTCCTTCTGATGTTAACTTCAGTTTTGACAGTCACTTCTGATTAACTCTGGCCCATGAAAGTGTATTAGACATAACCCCATTAGTTTACCAGAATGGTTATTTTCAGAGTATGGTCTCTCTTTCAAAACAGAAATAATACATAGATTTTCTTTTATAAAGAGGAAATCTTCAATCCTTACTTATGACACTCTTTAAGTAACACCAGTTCATCTGGACTATTTGTCATCTCACATTTCCTCAGCCTGAGTCAAAGTATTAGAACATATGTGATAAGTACTGTTTTCTTGCCCTTTTACTTTACATTATATTACATTATCCAGGTGTTTAAGCAACCATTATATTCCACATAAAACCAGTCAATACAATTAATATTGCCTTAAGAAACTGAGAAGGAACTAGTAACTTAAACAGAAATATGTAATGCTGTTTGAAATCATGACAAATAAAAAGCATCTCTGATGGACTGGTAGATAAGACACAATAAATGGGTATCTCTTCTGAAGTTACAGATTAGAGATGGGCTACCGTGGGATGTAAAGTGACACTGTGAAGCTACATGAACCCAAATAGACAGCTGAATCCTGCTCTCCAGTATAACCATTTTAAGGTGACAATATCATAGAGAGAAGTCATTTCATTCATCCTGAAGATAAAGCCCTCCATAAGGAATATATGACCTATATTCAGCTTTCATGAAAGCATTATCTCATTTGATCACTTCAAAATAATGCTCATCAAATCAGCAAATTATTTTCATGGATTTTATTGTTTGTTTTTTTTTTTAATTATACATCATCTATAGATCCTGTCAATCATATTGTTTTAAGAGTCTGCAAATTAAAAAAAAAACAACAAAAAAAACCCAACAAATTGAGTCTCAAGAGGCCAAAACCTAATTAGAATAAAATTGCAATTAATTCAATTGCAATGTTCTGTTTTCAGCTGTATTTTCAGACTTCACAGTTTTAAGTTTACCAAATATTTTCCTTTTGATTTTGCATTATGTATGCTTCCTAACTGAAATCTATTATAATACAGAGTAGAATGTGTGACAACAATGTAAATATATTATATTAGCATTACTAAATTTATCAACCAGATACGTTGTTGTAAAACAAAGTAGTCAATTACTTCAGTAGATCCACATTCCTTGGTCTAGTTTTGATTTTTTATTAATTCTACTGTCCCACTGTACAATTTATTGTCTTTGCCCTTCTTCTTTTATTGTTTTAATCAACTTGTATATTAGGTCTATAATTTTGCAGGTCATCCCCATATTGGTCAATGCTCCAATTTCTTTTTTTCTTCTTTTGTTTGTAACACACACAAACCCTTTTTTGTTACTATTTGCTGTGAGAGACTGGAAGGACTGGTGGCTCAAAACATTTCTGGTACAAGTATGGGGGAAGGGACAGGTCAGGCCTTGCTCTGCATGCCCCACCTGCCCAGGCCTGTATCCCAGCCCTGCAGTGGCTGGAAGAGAAGATAAGACTTTGTTCAGTTTAAAGAAGATTAGGACGGAAAGTTGTCACAGGGCATAAAATTGTGAGAAAAATGTTCCAGGTGTACTCAACAATTATTACTGCTAATTTTATATAAAGCACTTTTCTTACCAGTGGAGTGGAAAATTATACACAAGCAAATTTACAAACTCAGAAAAAAAATATGTAATTGAAATTGGAAAAAAATTATTAATTGGGTGATTGAATGTGAAAATAATGGAAAATCACAAAATCACAGAATGGGTCAGGTTGGATGGGACCATAGTGGGCCACTTGGTCCAAACTCACTGCTCAAGAAGGTTCACCCTAGAGCACATTGCACAGGGTTGCATCCAGATTGTTCTTGAATATCTCCAGTGAAAAAGAATATTTAATTCCTATAGTATTTATTATATATTGGCTGTGGCCTGCAGTTGCTGATTTGAAAACAGCAGATCTTCAAGAGGCTAAATTTCTCTTTTGTTTTTTTTTTCACCACACAAATCTGGGATCCCACCATCTCAAAAATAAGTGACTAGGGTGAATAACAGCTCTGAAATAGTCTGGCAACACGGTGAGTTTTGTCTGACATAAACAACTAACCTATCACTTTTGAAGTTTAAAGTATCTCTGCAGTAAAGGCATTGAATTTTACAAAGTTATTCAGGCAGTCTGGCTTTTCTCAACATACCCAGAAAAGGGAGGATGTTGGCAGTTATCTACAAGAGTTCACCTCTTACTTACTTTCAGAGTTCTGTTTTTCTGCTCTGCACATCAAGCAGAGCTTCTGGCCAACCAATATTTCTGATTTAATAATTCCCTAACAGGCATTCAGTGGTCCAGCTCAATCAAGAGGTGTCAGAATATAGCAGAGTAAACACAAAAGAAAGGCCAGGGAAAAAGACTTGTCATACATCATCTTTATTAAAATTAATTTAATTTAGGAGGTGCTTGGTTTGTGGTTTTTTAGGTAGCATACAGTCAATGCAATAGTTCTTACATTGGCAAATTTTATGAAGCTCTTCATATTTCCTTCACAAAGTCCAGTAAAAATTTAGTATTGTTGCTGTCATGATTTTCATTTTCATTACATAATTGCCAAAAACACAAATCAAATGTTCTGAACACTACTTCTAACTATAAAGTAGCATTTCAGCTCCAAGTGAAGGAACATAATGCTCTGACAAATATGAACTTATGATCTAATAATATTTCTACGAATAGAAGAAAGTTCTTGTTGCAATTAAATTCCAATCTGTTTGTAATACCATCATATCAAATTTATTTCATATTTCTTTGTCTTTTCCAAGAAAACATACACAGATGAGAGGGATTAGTTATCTTGTTTGAACAACAAATGTTGTAGAATCATAGAATGGTTTGCATTGGAAGGGACCTTAAAGATCATCTGGTTCCACACCTCTTCGATGGGCAGGCACGCCTTCCACCAGATCAGGTTGTTCAAAGCCCCATCCAACTTGAGCCTCATGGTCAGTAGATACTAAAAAATCTCAACCAATATAATGTTATCAAATCTTCACATTTGTAAAAATATTTATTTTATACCTAATAACATTATTAAAATATTTTATTCTGTTTAACCCTTGACAAAGCAGTAAATTGATACACTGAAATGCATCCTAAATGAAAGACAATAATTGCTTCTCAGGTACTCTTTAAAGCAAAATTATGCTGAGATTAACCTCAGCATAGAATCTGCCTAACAAAAAGGTATTTTGGATTGCAACGTATAATGATCACTAGCAGAAAATCAAAATAGTATGGAGATATCTGTATTACACTAATTTTCTGGTAGATGAAGGACTAGAAGAACTAACTTGTAGTGTATATCTGTACCATACTGTGTCTCCCATTATCATGACTTAACCAACGTTTCACATAGTTACTCTTTTACTCCCCACTCCCTGGTGGGATGGGGAGAAGAATAAGGAAAAGGTAAAACCCACATGTTAAGGTAAGAACAGTTTAATAATTTAAATAAAGTAAAATATAGTAACAATAATAATTATAATAGCAATAGTAAGAGTAATAGTAATCGTATTAAAGTATTAGGAGGAGAAGGAGTAATGAAGAGAGAGAATTAAATCCCAAGAGAAACAAATTATGCAAAATACAGTGGCTCATCACCAGCTGACAAATGCCCAGTCAGTCTCTGAGCAGTGATTGGTGCATCTCAGCCAACTCCCTTCCAGTTTTTATACTGTGCAAGGTGTTGTGCACTAGAGAATATCCCTTTGGCTGGTTTGAGTCAGCTGTCCTGGCTGTGTTCCCTCACGGTTTCTTATGCACCTGCTCACTGACAGAACATGGGAACCTGTAAAGTCCTTACAGTAAGCACTACTCAGGAACAACAAAGTATCACTGGGTTATCAATATTATTCTCATACAAAATCCAAACCACAGCACTGTACCAGTGACTAGGAAGAAAATTGAATCCACCTCAGCCAAAATGAGGACACCCATGCTAAAGTACTTTCTTTGCAAGGTTCATGCAGAAAGTCTGAATATATAGATCCTCATGAGATTATGGATTGCTCTTCAAAATGCATAATCTTCTAAACAATCAAAAGTTAAGTGTGGGACTGGATAGTTTACTAGTTATAATCAAGGTGTTTATAAGCTATTTGTGAGACAAGCATGTGTGCTGCTGATGAATGGATCAGAAACCTCATTGCTATGTGCTGCCTTAGCAAAAGTTGCATAGTAACCATAAATTTTCTCCCACTGACCATTAGAGCAGATAGTTAAAGTAAAAGCAAAGGCCAATAGAGTTTGTTGCAGCTCAGTTTATAAATTTATACATCAGTTAGGGAATTGAAGATTGTTCTGAGGGCAGAGATTAAAGGGTTGATAAATCAAGCTGTTTCAAACTTGAAAGCAATCTTTTGCTGAACTGATAGTCATTAACAATACACATTACGATTTGCTACTTAATCACTAACAAGTGTTATCAGCACATAGAAGGAATAGTTGCTACTTAGCAAATCTGTCCTAAAGTAGCCATAACTGTAGAGAACCATGGAACTAATTTTTCTGTTAAAAGTGATGGCTGTGATCCATGATCATTCTTAGTCGTCAAGATCAAGGTGTTTGTGCTCTTTGACAGGGAAACTGGAACAGAAGCTGGGATGTATCCTTTATTACCAGTCTTTCCTACCTCAGTGACAATGCTTCTGTCCCTATCCCCAAAGAGAAGGAAATTATCTCCTCTTAGTATATTATTTTGGGGATCATTACCCGCTGTTCAAGATTTCTTTTTTTTAACCAGATTTTACTTCTTGCACATATCTTTATGAAATTCTTTTGTCGACTCCTAGCTTTACGTCTGTGGTCATTAATGGTGCTAAGATGTCGCTGGCCGCTTGGCCGCCCGGCTGGCCAAAGGCCTGCAATGTCCTCGTGTGCCCGGATCTCGCGTGTCGCAAGAGCGTGTGCAGCGACAAGGCTGTGCCTTTATATTTCGCGCGGCAGCTCCGAGGCTGTTCAAAGCCCAGGCTGGGGCTAGCAGCAGCAGATGGTGAGAATGCGACGCAGAGACAACAAAAGGATTAGGAGGACTCGCCTGTGGTGTAAATCCAAGAGTTTATTCCCTGCCCCAGGGGGCAGGGGCTCACCGCAGGGACGGGAGCGACAAGACGAGCGATAAAACAACTGTTTCACCAGGTTTTTAAGGGGGGGGGGGGAAGGGGAGGAACAAGGGACAGGACAAATGGGGTACATGACGGGAGATGACAGTATCCAATAAGCAGCAGACGTAGGAGGGACGTATGTAAATAAGCCAATGGGAAGAACAGAACTTCAGAACATTCTAGTTTGGTATGAATAATAAACCAACTATATGAACATCTAAACCATCTACGAGGAGAGAGGGGAGGGGGCGGTACCTAGCTGTACAGCAGCCCACGGCAGGAGACTGCCTCAACTTGCCTACCTCTCAGAGCTCACTGTCCCAAGAGGTGTCATCTACCCAATCCGAAACCCCCACAGAAAAGGCAGGTTGAGCTGCAGCCTCGAATGCCACGGGTGACCCAGCTGGCAGCTCCACCACTGGCTGGGTGACCGCTACACTAAGAGATCATAAACATTTCAAGATAGTCATACACTGTCACCAGTTATGTCATGATTATATGCTGATGTGTGGATTCACAATCAAATATACAGCCTTGGACTTGTAGAGTGCTCAGTAGCTAAAAGACAGTATTTGAGGTTGAATTAGGAGTTGCATTTTGAGATTATAAAGGTCAAGATCCCTTATATGCTTAATATTTCAGATTCCATATGAAAATATAATGGCTATGTTTGTTGTACTGCACTATTGAATCCAAAACCCAACTTTATCAATTTCTGTCCCCTAGATCAAGTAGAATTTTATTTGGTTGGCTTACATGAATGATACTTGCAACTAGACTCTGTCCTGCCAAGTTTTACATGGAAACAGTTAGTTCAAAACAGAACTAGAGATTAAGCTACCAGTTGAGCACTACAGATAATCAGGAGTGTTGGGCTCATTTCTTTGTCTCATTTTCATAGTGGTAAACACATACTAACCAGCTCCTATGCTGGACTTTGTGAAAAGTTCAGAGAAACCTAGTGTAGGAAGGAGAAATGATTATCCAGGGCTTATTCATCAATTCAGTCTGTCCTTTTAAGGCAACAAGCTTTCATAGCCAGCACTACTTAGTTTTACATTGTACTGGGGGTACTGTTTTCAAGGTTGCTTTATTTGTAGCAGAAAATCCATACTCAGTTATTGCAACTACCACCACAGGAATCCCCTTTTTCTTCTGTTTTTTTTGCTGCATACCATTTGCTTTCCTCTGTAGCAACTCCTCTTTGTAAAAGAAATTACTGTTATTATTCAATGTTTCCTGAGACCACTGCATTGACAATTGTGTGATTTTCAGAGTCCTTTCCCTTTGGTTGCCTTAGTTAAATGCTAAGGACTCCACTGAGGCTTCTCTGTGTCTGCCTTCTTCCCAGCACAGGTTGGGGATATTTTTTGCCACATTTATCTATAAAGGTTTGACTTTATTTAGGGGTATCTACCATTCACAGAATGTTCCTTTGCAGTTCTGGAATACATTGTTTAATGTGTTTTAGACACAGATGAGATAAATTAGTCTGAGCAAGAATAAAATGAGAAAAAGAAGCATCCAGTTTATTAGCAGCTCACATCATGGTTACTAATTATCTGTTGCTTATGGTATGCAAAGGGAGAACACCTCAGAAACTAACTCTGCTAGGTATGAATTGTGTTTTTGTGAGGATTATGGTTCAAAATAATTGTTTTTTTTTCTTTTTGCTTAACATGACAGTCATAGCTATTTTAATTCACCTAATTCAATTGAAATCATCTAATAAAACATGGATATTTGTAAGATAAACTAAAAAAGTTCTAGAGGGATCTTGAAAGGCTTGAGAGATGGGCCTGTGTGAACCTTGAATTTCAAGAAGGCCAAGTGCAAGGTACCACATTTGGATTAGGGCTATCCCAAGCACAGACACACATTGGGTAGAGAATGGGTTGAGAACAGCCTTGGGGAGAATGACTTTGAAAGGCGTTCATGAATGAGGAGCTGAACATGACTCAGCAATGCATGCATGCAGCCCTGAAAGCCAACTACATCCTGGGTTGAACCAAAAAGGTGTGACCAGCATGTCAAGTGAGATGATTCTACCTCTCTAATCTGGTTCTGTAAGACCCCACTTGGAGTATCGCATCTAGATCTGATGACCTCAGCACAAGAAAGATGTGGACCTGTTAGAATGAGCTCACAAAAGAGTCGCTGAGTTGATCATAGGGCTGGAGCACCTCTCCTGTTAGGAAAGGCTGAGAGACTTGGGGGTTGTTCAGGCTGGAGAAGAAAGGGCTTTAAAGTGACATTATAGCAGCCTTCCAGTACCTTAAGTGGCCTACAAGAAGTCTGGAGAGGGAGTTTTTTAAAGAGCATGTGGTGACAGGACAAGGGAGAATGTTTTCAAACTGAGTGCAAGTAGGTTTAGATTAGATATTAGGAAGAAATGCTTTACTGTGAGGGTGGTGAGACACTGGAACCGGTTGACCAAAGAGGTTGTGGATGCCACAAGCCTGAAAGTGTTCAAAGCCAGGGTGGATAATGCCTTGAGCAACCTGGTCTAGTGGGAGGTGTCCCTGTCCATGGAAAGGTGGATTGCAAAAAGGTGATCTTCAATGTCCATTTCCACCCTTTACCATTCTATGATTTTATGATTCTACAGAACTCCCATTTAAAATGTGTCTAGGACATGGAGGGTTGTGAAAGGAGAGGTGAACTGAAGCCACATTTTTTATGGTCTACTTCAAACTATTTCCCAATGCCTGTCAATAGTTCTGTGGTCAACCTGGATCCAAGTAAATATTTTAGGCAAGACTTGGCAGGCCCCAGATTTGACCTCTGGTGGGATCTGTTTTCCATAAAGGAAGTCCAGGCAGGCAGAAAGGTGATCTACTTGAAGCAATGTGCTATGTCATGTAACAAAATGTCACCTGCCCTGCCCCACCCACTTCTTTTCAGGGTACAATAGGGAAGGGCAGCAGGTGTGCCCCTGTCACTCTGTGACACAAAGGGCTGTGGTTCCCCCTCCACCCCAGGGTCTGTCAGGCTGTACCCACTGTCTGTTTACCTGGTTGCCTTCTTAGTACATATTCTACATATTGTCATTTGTTTCCCTCACTTTGAAGTCATACAAAACTTCTGAGTGTGACCTTTCTTCTCTGGAGTAGCTGTGAAGTCACATTTCATGGATCTGTAATCCAGTTGTTTATTGCTTTTTGCAGAGAAGATTTAATAGAAGAAAGCTGCAGTGAGAGCTCATACTACTTTGAAGTTTTGCTTTAGTAAGATACACACCCCTGATTTATTAGCACAATTTACAATTATATTGTAAGTAATTAAAGTAAAAACTCACTTGTCAAAATAAATGAGCACAGTATATTTTGTGTGGCGGCAACCTTGATGGCTAATTGGATTTGCGTCCTTAGTCATTTGAGAAAAAAAAAAAGTTTGCAATGAGTCTTGTATTACTAGGAATTATTTTTTATTTCTTCTGCACTGCTTTGCTAAGTGTAGTCAGAGTTTCATTTTATTATGCTTTTCAAGACGCAATTAGCAAGTTCCAATTCCACACATTTTTTAATGAAACATTATGAAAATCTGAAATGTATTTTGAAAACATCTCTTGATTACTTTGCTTTGGATTTACGTAGCACCAGCTTGTAGGAGAATATAAAAATTCAACCTGATTGCCCTCAGGCACAAAAATAGTCAGTGTATAAATGGAGAGTAGGGAATGTCATTTTATCTTGGCCTTAGTGAGCCTTTTCCCCCGTTTGTTATATTTAAGTTGATACCATACTGTCTGGATAGGCAGACAACTGGACAGGCAAAAACCTGTTGTGGGTAACAGGTCATGCTCTGCCTGGAGGCTGGTATCAAGAGGAGAACTGCAGCGGTCTGAAGTGGGACATGTCCTGTTTAACATCTTGACCAGTGATCTGGAAGAGGTGACACTGAACTGTCATCGAGTTCATATGTGGCACTGAAGTGTGAAGTATGCAGCAGTTATGCTGGAGTGCCGGGAAGCCATTCAAAGTGACTTTAACAGGCCAGAGGAATGGGCCAGTGGGAATCTCATGAAATTCGAAAAGAACAAGTACAAAGTTCTGCCCCTGGGAAAGAAGCACCAAACTGAGAGGTGACCTCATTGTTTTCTACAGATTCCAGAGAAGGTGAACGGAGAGGGAGGTGCTGATCTCTTCTCACCGGCATGCAGTGATAGGTTGTGCAGGAATGGGTCAAAGATGCAACACGGAAGGTTGAGAAAATATTGGGTAACATTTCTTTACTGAAATGATAGCCTAACTCTGGCACATGCTTCCTAGAAGAGGTGGTTGATGCTCAATGCCTAGTTGGGGTTAAGAAGCATTTAGATAATGTCCTTAAGAATACACTTTAGCTTTTCATCATCCCTGAAGTGGTCATTTGGAGTAGAAGATCAGTGTAAATAATTTCCAACTAGAACTATTCTGTTCTAAAGAAGGGTAAGGACAGTCAAGTCCAATTGCAGAGATGACTGACTGTATCTGGGGCTGCATGATGAGAAGCACAGGCAACAAGTCCTGGCAAGAGATTTTGCCCCCTGCCTTTCACCTGAAACTTCATGAGCCTTACATGGGTCCATTTCTCAAGCCTGTCCCAAAGTGTCTCTGGATGACATCCCTTTCCTCAAGCACATGAAGTGCAGAACTCATCTTGGTGTCATCCACAGTATCTATTCCTCTGTAACTGAAATTTTGGTATCAGTCTCTGCGCTATTCATGTAGTGTAGTTGTACTTCCTGAGTTTTGCAAAGTTATATTTAAATTTAAATAACACAAATTATTTCTATTGATTCAAATTTCACAGAACCAGACTTTTCACAGATCCTGTGATTCTGTTAAAATTTTCAGAATTATTATTACTTCTTCTTCTGAATCAATAATATGTTCCATAAATAATAACAGCCAATCTACAGAATGCCATGTGTGATTGCTGTATTTTTGCCATCCTGCTTTGTGCTCCTTATTTTTTCTCTTATTTTACAATCAATAATTCTATATCTTTTTATGCAGTTTCCTTGTTTCTTTAAAACAAACAAAAAAAACCAACACAACTCTGCAAGGACCTGTTAAAGGGTTTTTTAATAGTCAGATGCATTTTATCATCTGTTTATTCTCCATCCAAAATACTTATCACACATACAAATAACTTTGGAGATTGAAAAGAAATATGACATTTTTCCATGGTTGTACTAATTTATTTGATTCCATTTCAATTACATCTTTACCTCCTGAAGACAAGATTAAGATCATTTCTGTTTAAAACATATAGACTTGTCCTAAGCACTATAGGTACAGATAAGCTTTTTTGGGGATCCTTGGCAGAATGATGACAGCACTAAGTTGCAGTTACAGTTTGGTTTTTTTTTTTTTTAACAGATTTTGCTGATTAACATAGCATAGAATCTTATGATCAGAATAGCACAGATTTTTATAAACAGAATCAGTGTAACCTAATTTTATAAGTAGAGTAGCATAAAACTGTACAGCATAGCTTAGCTTACAGTTCCTAATCACCTGGACCTTCCACAGATCAGGTCAAGTCTTAATACATGGCCTGCTGTGTCACTATAACAATCTTTTAGTGGAGACTCAAACCACAAAGTAGAACATGAGTCAGTCAGTCCTCAGAGGAAGCAAATGATGGCTGAGGGGTCCTTGACCACTGGTGGAATCATGGGTTTTGCTATCCAACAGCAGATCTGCTCCAGGTCCTGTTTAGGACGTGTAACTGCTTGATTTTATGGATAGTGCTCTGTGAGCTGTTACACTTCTCTTTCCTGTCTTGGGGTTATCACCACCTCATTGTTTGGGTGCCTGAGACCTTCAAGGCTAGCCAGAAGGGAAGCAGCAGTTTAGTTAGCCCAATATTTTGTCAACAGGAATAGCAATGGGAGAGGTCATGAAAAGAAGGCAGAAGAGCTTGGCTGTTTCCTTCAGACCCTTACCATCTTCCCAAATCCTCTGTAGCTTTACTGGAGTTCTCAGATGGTGCATCCCTTGCTCTTCTCTCTGTCATTTGCTGATATTCTGTTGTTAATTAATCTGTTTAATCCCATTTTGAACCCACTGGTATTGTCTCCTACGACAGCAGTCTCGCAGAAGTTCGTTACCTGTTCTGCAAAAAGCTACATCCTTTTATATTTTTTAAATGTATTGTTAATTTATTTGCCTTATTAATGAATTTTTAAAGCTTAACTAATTTTCTTGTCTGCCTTTTCTCTAAAGTGTATCCTGTTTTCATGTTTCATTCTCAAAGCCAATGTTCTATCTCCTATATAATTCTGTCTTTTATTCTCTGTACCTTTTCTTACTCTACTGTATCCTCCCTGAGGCTCAAAGTGCAGAACTGTGCAATTTTTAAGATGCCAACACAACAAGGTTTTATATAGCAGCAAGATGATGACCTCTATTGTATTCACATTGCCTTTCCTGATGATCTGAAACATTTTGTCAGTTTCTTTTGTGGCAGATGTGTCACATTGAGCCAATGATTTCTGAGGGCTGACAACAATGGCTCTACGCTCCACTTATAAGTGCTAGCATTTTTAGCACTCTGTGTCTGTCTGTGTGTATATATATATATATGTATATAATATTTATTGTCTTAAACCTTTATCTTGAGCTCATCTTTTATAACTTCCCAGGCATGTCCAGTTATGCTGATCCAAAAACTTATTAAGTGAAAAACACCCAAACAAATTTTTTTTTTTTTCCTAGGAATTGTTGTACACTTTTGGAGTGTCTGTCCACAACTAATTTAACGCATTAAGGGAAGAAATATTTTCAGAAGTTTTGGCTTTGGTTTGGTTTTTTTTTTTCTGGTGATAAAGAGAATTATCCAATTTTGTTAAACCATATCACAATTAGCATCCAGAAAATGTTGTTACATTCCAAATGGTTGCACCAGAAGTAGGTTTTTCCTGGGAAACATATTAAACCAATCACTTTTCCTTTACTTCTCTATACTTAAGAAACCTGTGATCTGTGATTATTTACTATCTTTTTATACTTCATGGTTCATGTCCTGGAAATCAATTCTCAGTTATGAAATCTGACTTTGAGTTCAAGCAGTTGTTATTCAAGAGGTAATGTTGAAAAAGAATACTGAATCTTGTTACTTCTGTAGATTGTAATTTAACCTGGAACTCCGCCAAGATGAAAGGAACAAAAATCAAAAGCTAATCACTTGAATCTAATGAGACTGCTAGCCTTATTTGTCTTTGCAATTCTTTGTTTCCTTTTTAACCAATGAACAGGTTATGTAGCACAGCATCCTTTCATGCATTATGCATTTCGTTCTTTTACTAAAGTCTCAAATATTTTTTCATCCTTCTTCATTTCTATCTATACCTATGTAAACTCTTGCTCATTTCTATTTCTTGACTTTTAATATGTGAACATATTTTTAACAGTGTTTTTTTCTATACGTTGTCTTATTTGCTTATTAGTTCATCTTTTGTGATTTTTGTTTGTTTCAGATTTAAATGTGCAGTACTGCTAAGCTTCTTTATATATCTCATATATGTGTTACTGTATCCTCAACTTTCAATTAAGAAATTTTCTTTGTTAACTAGTAATATGCAAACTGGTACATACCCTAGAGTTTTATATTTTGTGTTTCTCTGCAAAGTTGTCATACCTATGTAGATTTTCAGGGAGGCTGCCTACCAGACTAACTTCAGGAAATCTAAGGATAGTAAGAGTACAGTTCCACCTGGCTTCTGCAGACAGATTTTGAAATGAGGCAGCTGAAGCAGCCCAAAACAGAAATGGGGGGAAGAGCTGAAGATCAAGTCTGGCCATGACTAACTCATGGGACCGTCTTGTTTATGCTGTCATTTTTCATGTTTAAATGCTAGTATATTCCTGAGTATAGGCATTGTCTGAGGCAGTGGTCACACAGATGTTAGTAAAGGTACAGGACTGTTCCAGAAGGCAGCATGAATATAACCCTGGAGAATGAAAGAAAAGGAGCGTATTGATGTGGATGGGAGCTGTACTGTGCTGCCTCCTCTCTGGGTTAAAGATTAGACCATGAAGTATTTTATTTAATAGTGTTCATATGAAGTTCATAATCACCTACATTTGTGACAGGGAAAATCCACATGTCATACAAAACCCCTATGTTCTGAAATCTAATATTAATAAGAAAAAATCAAGAAACATTGTACAACTACGTTTCCCCAGCTTGGCTATCTTCTAGTAACAAGTTCAGGAGAATAAAAATAAGAATTTAGGAAAAAGACATGGTTTATGTCAGGGAATCTTTGCCTACTTTTTCTAAATACTGCCTGCAATTAGAATGAGGAATAATTTTCCTTCACCTTTGATTTGGTATGTGTCAACTCATTCTTAAAGTCATTATACTGAGGTAAGCTTAAACCACCTATGTTCTGTCGCAGCGAGCGGATGTCGAAACACGGGAAGGTGAAGGGTTAAGTCATAAAAGATCCCATTTATTAATTAAATTCAGCTTTTATATACAAAATGGATTTTCACCTGATTGGTTACTCATTGAACACCCCCCGTAGCAATTGGCTACCTTGATTCATGAGAGTTTTACTACTTTTATTTTAGTTTATATAAACAAATACATTTTTTCTCACAAGAAAGAGGTTTCTGTGCTATGACAATGTTCATGTCTTTAACTAATAAGAACTTGAAATCATTTCTAGAGGCCTTTAAAATATAATCTAAGAGAAAAAAAGATTATATGATACAATTTTGTGTAATATTTATATAGGTATTTTATTAGAAGTACCTATGGTATTGAAAGTTCTTATTTAAATTGCCAGCAACTGAGACTATTCTACACAAACTACTCTTTGTAAGTAATTTTAATTATTTTTTTATTTCTGGGCTCTAGAACTGCAAGTCTGTTTTTATCGTCTGATATGGCATTGATACTGATTTGCTTATTATGTTTGGTTTTATTGTTGTGTTGACAAATGCAAAATCATGTGAATTTTGTCATCCTATTTACTATTTTTAAATCTTTGCATGTGGAAGATAAAATGAAAGAAAAAATAGCGTTTATAAGATTTCTGGTTTAAGAACAGTCTTCCTTATAGTATCCCATATACCGTAGTCAAATTTTACAACACATTTATTCAAGTTCCAGGGTAAGACATGCATTCTCTAATATTATAAGACTTTTCTTGGCAGAAAAAGGAACATATGAATTCCAAATTCAATTTTAGTATGACCTACCTTTTTTCTTTTTCGCATTAACTTTTTCTACTATTCTCTGTGTTAGTATTTTAGTCATCAATGTCATTTCCCTTTTATCTTAGATTTTAGACAGATTTTAGTTTGTTGCTTTACTTTAGTCTCAAACCAAAGCTCTTCTTTTGAAAGCTATTTGAACTTGTGGACACATCTCACCTTCCCCTGTCTTTCTTATACCTTAATGAAAAGTTTACTTTATCCTTTTGCTATGTAAGGAGAGATTGCTTGTTTTTTAGTTCCTTCTCCTATCTGCTAAAAGTGTCAGTAAATCTGTCCTCTGTTGAATCTCTTGCCTGATCAAAGGCTTCAAAAATGATAATGCTAGTCTGCTCCTCAAGACACTTCTCCCTTAGCAAAAGAAGGGTTATACTTGTAGAATTAACTATTGGATAAATGAAATTTTGGAATGCTAAGTCTTATTTAAGAATTTTCTTTCAGCCTTAGAGACATTAGCAATTTCTTTCTGAGTTTTTTTCCCCAACTACAACAATTAGTGCACCTCTTTTCACATCTATCTAATTAATGAATTCTGTTGCTGACAGAAATTTCTTGACAAATTCTTATGCCTATTATGACTGGGGTTTTTTGCCTTTATCTTGTGGTGTTTTTGTAAACTCTATGATTTTCAATTTTTCATTCCACTATGAAATTTCTTCACAAGCTCCCTGATTTTTTTCATTACCTTTAGTGCCAAGTTTGATCTATTTTTCCTCTATTATCTATGTAGCATTTCTTCCATTCTTTGCATATGTACTTCTTCTATCGCAGTGTCTGATTTATCTATGTCCAGCGTTAAAAGGGAGTATATGCTCTTTTTTCTTTTTACACCTATTGCTACATTTTGTGGTGATGTTTAGCTTCTAAAGTCTAAGTATATACTTCTACTCCTATTTTTTCACATTAAATATGTCTCTAAAAATAAATTAAATATGTAACTTGATGGATGACACAGAACAGCCCAAAGCTATAGTAATACAAACACCTTTACTCTCTAAATCAGGTCGGCAAATTTAAACTGTCTGCTGGGAATGGTGCCTGGCCATGATCATAATTCATGGACCATGCCTAAGAATTTTTGGAGAGACTGATCAAAAGCATACTTAGAGCCATTTTAATGACTAGCAGTGTAGCCGATTGTCTTCCAATGCCTGGGTAAATTTTATTTCACTATGTAATGGAATAGCATTGAAAGGCCACTCTACACAGTGTGTTGTCATTACAACACAAGGTAGCCCTAGTATACGTAGTTTGACAGTTTGATTGATTAGTCTGTGAGGTGTCAATTTTAGTCATGCACTGCCTGTTTAACCTGCACATTGCTTGACCTAAATATTGGCAATTTAGTTCTGTATTATGTCCAGAACTTCAATATGCTGTTCATCTTTCATCAGGTGAATGAGTTAGAGCAATTTCCTTCCATATGCTTTCCAACTTCTGCTTTCAGCTTCCTTAGCTATAGGTGGCTAAATGAAATCTAATCTAATTAAGACCCTGAAATCCCATAATATCCTCTTGATATTAAACTCTGGAGGATGATATTGTAGCAGTGCTTAGAGCTAAGAAATTCAGAGGATTATAGATAAAATTTCTATTATATAAAATAGGAACTTGAATTTTAAGTAAATGTTAGGAATAAACCTGTCTTTGAGATTTTACTTGTAAATCTGTTGAAACTACTGTACAGATGCATACACAATGAGGGGGAAAAAGAAGTTGACCTTTTTAAAGAGTAGGCTCTATAACAGACAGGTCACATAAGATTTTTTTCTTCAAGAGCTGCTCCATTTGACAGCATCACCTATTCTGCTTTAAGCCAGCCTCTATAGGGTACATTGCCATCAAAGCAAAAAATTAGATCCATAACTATCTTTCTTAAGCCATTAGATTGTTCTCATTGCTATCAGTTGTCCCACATCTTTAAGACAGTATGTAAATTGTTTGTCTTTATCTTGAAAAATAGCAAGTCTGATCCCCTTACATGACTCTGCTAGGATGAAAGAATGCCCATTTCCTTACTTACTCTCACGCACCATAAAACTTAAAAAGAATAAGGCAGTCCAGCTAGGAGAGGGACCAGTGCAGGAGCTTCATAGTGGCATTTAGCAAACTCCTCTGCCCAGAATTTGTCTGGATTCAATACCAAGCACTTGGTTGTCTTAAAAAAACAGAAAAACACATGTGATTAGGGAGTTGGGTTGCTTTCATCTACTTAATATTCACATAATTTAAGGTGCAACTAATCAAATCAAATCATCTGCTACAGATAACATCCTTGGGAATTCAGCAATCAAGGCCACTTTTAAATTACTGCCGAAATTATCAGTGTTAGTAATTTCATTATACATACCTAATCAATGCTTCATAAAAAGTGTATAAGAATGCTAAGAGAACTCTTAGGTACATAGGATAATATCTTGCTGGTGAGAGCATATGTTATGAAAAGTATTTTTTTTAACATGTCAGTATTTCTATGTAGTCAACTGAAACATAAAACAGCAAAGAAGGAACTGAAACATACATACAGAAGAACTTAAAGTTTCTGTCAAGTTAAATATGTTTTGCTACTGTTATATGTATATATATATGTATGTATATGTATATAGATAGTTTGTGCCACATAAATATTCATATGACTTATTTGATGAGTAGAAAAGGCTGCCAACTGTGTTCCAGCCACACTACTTTCTGGCTGACTGCTTAAAGTAATAGCTTAACAGACCATCTGTAGAGTAACCGCACCATGTCCATCATTCATGTTTAGAAAATATTTCAATAAAATTAAAAAATAACTGAAACACAGTTTGCATCCCTGAAAGGGATATCTACCTCCTTGTTAGGTGTGATAATTTTTGGATACACAAACAAATATCAGAGAACAACCACAAAATTAAATGGAAAAAATGTTTGGACTTACTATTGCATTCCTTTATTTTATGCTTAAAAAAAAAGTAATATAGCAGCAGTTGATGAAATGTGGTTCAAAGACAAAAATATTCTGAAATCCTTTCTCTGCAAGATATGGAGCTTCATAACTGCACTTGCTGTAACAAAGGATTACAACAAATAACAATAGCTTTGCTGTGTTATTCTTCTATGAGTACAGAAGTGTCAGAAAGCTTGAAAGAGTGAAAAGCTTGAAAGTCTTGACATTTTAGTAACTTAAAAAAAAAATCTGGCAGCAACAAGTAAATCTTTGTGTTATGGTTGGTTTGTGCTTGCTGCTAAACACAGCATATCAAGGATACAAGGGCACTGTAAATAACATGGAGGAGAACACAAGCTCTCAATCACAACATCCAGCTACATTTTAAGTATTGTAACTGGTGCTGAAAGACAGAAGTGTGACATCTTAAGGTGATGGTACTGTTCCAAGTGCTATGAAAGTGGAATAAACAAGAAGAAACAACAGAGAAAGAGGTGCTTCTTACCTACTGCTTAATCACTGTGGACAGAATTTCTACACAGAGTTTTGGAAATCAAAAAGAATGAGTTTGGAAATGAAAGAAGTTGAGTTTTAATGCTATGGATAGAATTCAATTCTGACAAAAAAGGAAGGAAACTATTTTTATGTATTTGTACACATCTAAATGTGTATGTGAATGTATTTACAAGCATATTATGAATATAAACCATATACTAAATGTACATTTTAATTTAATGCACTCTAGACCTTTTGTAATAGCTCCAATAGTGATATATACCATGGAACTATGATTTTAAGTTATACTAAATAATGCCATTATATCAAATGTACTTTAAGAAGTAAATGTTGTATAACTGACTTGTGAGATTTGTGTTAAATGTCACCAGTATAAGTAAGAATCAGGCATAACAGCTCCCAAAGTTTCCATACAAATTTGTAGAGAAGATCAAGCTAGATTATTAATAGGGAAGAAACTATACACACACAAAAAAAGTCTGTCTTGAAAATGAACCTATTTTCTGATGACTCTCAACTAATCATCTGTAGTTTGGGTGGTGGTGACAGGAGAGTAAGAGAGATTGTTCAAATTCTTTCCTCCATACTTTTAGATGGGGAAAGATTTTGCTGAGAAATCCCTTAGAAATCTTACAGATTCCAGACTCCAGTACATTTTGAATATAGGCAGCTGGGGAAAAAATCACTCTTAGGAATAGATACTAAGTACTGACAATATATTATTATTAAATTAATTTGTGTTTTTTCATTTGTACACACTGGTAAGCTACTAAATTTTGTGCTTTGCCAACCAATCACAAATACCTTTCCAGTCATAAAGAATTCCAGAGAGAAAACTGTGCCCGTGGTCTTCACAACACTACACAACCCAGCAAAGATAAGATCTTGAATCTTTGATGAACTGACTGAATGAGAGAATAGGTTACCATGATGCAGAACCCAAAACAAAATTTTTAAAAAAAGTCTAAAGCAGCAAGTGTTGCAATTTTGTGGAAAGCTTCTTATACAAAGAATACCACTCAAATAAATTTTTAAAAATTGCAAAAATGCAACAAAAATAACAAAATAGCCACCAAGACCTTTAAGATTCACTTGTATACTGGCCTATATCTTACAATTTTAGCAGGTACTGCACTGTCCAAAGAAATGTCTGGGAACACTGGCTTTCTAAGCTATGGAAAAAAAAAAAGAATGTAGCTGTTGATCAGGTTTTTTATTGACATAAAACTTTATCATAATCACAGATGACTGGACAATTCTTAGAATTTGGCAGAGAGTACTTAAAAAATAAGCACAGGATTTGCCCAAATCACTGGTCTGTCATGTCTGATTTATTGCCTCTGGCAACTGAAAGTTCTTGATTCCTCAAAGTAAGAACAAAACATAAATTTGTATGATGCATGTACACAAATCAACAACATTGTACCCACTATTATCCCCTTGGATGAGTGGTTTTATATAAGGAATGGGAATTTATTACTGCATTTGAACATGCTGTTACTATCAGCTGCCAAAATACCAGCAGATTACAGCTCCTTTTGTGTCCTCTGGGAGATCAGCAGGGCTGTTGCACAAACGCAGAGGCAGCAGTAAAGTGGGGATAATCTAGCTCTGCATATGAAACATGCATGAAATATTTGTAAAGATCTATGCTTGTCCTGTTGGCTGCATATTTAAAGTAACAAGCTGGTTGTAGCAGATATATGTAGATCATTACATTAGTTTATTTCTGCTAACTGTTCAGGAATGTGACTTTTGTGATTTCAGGCAGAAGTGGCTGCTGCAGTCACTTCATTCTTTCTTCCCACGTGTCTCTTACAAGACTAATTCTTCACCATCATGATGATGCTGCTTGGATCCAGTACATTTCTTGGATTAAGGAACATTTCATACCACAGAAAACCTGAGATGTAGCATTAAAATGAATTTTAGGATTTCAAATAGCAGTTGTTAAAGCTGCAGCAATTCTGGAATGTATGACTGATGGTAACTACATCACTTGCAGTCATTGTAGTAATAAATGATGGTTTCCTACACTGTGAATATAAACAGCAGAAAATCATCTTGTCATATGAACCAACAAAATATGGTTCCTGTAGCAGCTGCTGTTTACTGGGAAAAAACAGAATATACCATTAATTTCATTCTGCTTTGGTGAGAATCACAACAATCTACATATTTTGCTGGCCAGAGAGCTGCAATTGCAGAAGGCCAGCGCTCCCTTGCATGCATCTAGAATGAGTTTTAGAAATGTTGAGTGGTACTATCTGTTGAAATCATAAAAGGAACTATTTCTAGCGTGTACAAAATTCTCATCTCATAACGTGATCCTTGGGGATTACAAATTAAATATTTCACAGAAGTACCCATTTTTAGGTTGTTGCTGAATTCAGAGAGCTGATGACGGCATCAAGGGCAGAGAGCCATATCCCTGCCATGCACATCCCCTGTTGCCCACTCAGCCTCTCACCTCACCTCACCAGCTGGAATGCCATGCCCTCAGGAGCAAAGAAACAGTGCTCCTGCTTCAGGGCAGGGGCTCCAGGCTCTGCACAGGCTGTTCCAGTGCCCTACATGGTGGGACAGATGCCGGGATCAGTCCAGTCCCCAAAAATGGCAGCTGGCCAGGAGCTGGCAAGGCATCCTGAGAGAGTGACCCAGGGTGGCTTCATCATGCACACATTAATAAAAGCTGCTGATTTTCCTGCTGTACTCTCCTGTGCCTGGTCCATCTTGGGAACAAGTTGGGTGCAGGCAAGGCACCAGAGGTTTGGAACTTGATGACTGTGTGGTCGCTGTCCACCAACTACCACTTCACCCATGAGACCCTCTCTGGGAACAAGCAACGAATTACAGAGTGAATATCTCTGAGTTGGCTCCCTGAGTACCTGTACTAAAAATTTTCACTCAGGTGTTTTAGGAATCTCCCAGATCTGTTTGTACCTGTTGTGTTGTTAACACCCATCAAGGGGAATTCCCCCACAAGGACAAGGGTTGTTGATTCAGAGGGGCCCTTTGTTCCTTAAAGAATAATTTATTATCCTTGCTGGGTGGCCAATAGCAAACTTCCACGATGACACCCACTTCATTTGTTTGTCCATCATCTGAGCCATCACCAACTGCATCTCTGGATATTCCAGGAATGCCATTACACCCAACGCTCACAACAGCGTCCTGCACACTCACACCCTGCCCTGAAAGCTCACACACACCTTGACAGTGAACTGCACACGTGCAACAGTGCCTTTCACACCCTCACAGTGGGGCACTGCGTGCTCACATGCTGCAGCTCTGCAGCTCTGCAGCTCTGCTGGCAGCAGTGCTGCGCATGCTCACGTGCTGCAATGGGGCTGTGAATGTTTGCATGCTCCTGGTTGTGCCCCTTGTACACCACTGATCCTTGACATTACCATATTGCTGTTTTCTGTCTGCATTTTGCTTGCTTGTTTCTTTCTTCGGGGTTGGTGGGTTTGTGGATTTGGATGGTGATTTTTCAGGTTTTTTTGGGGTGTTGGACCTTTAGGATTTGGTAAATATTTCATATCAGTGTTTTCCCTCTGGAAATTTTGATCTGTTAAAGATTTATGTCTCAAAATTATTACCTCTCTCTACAATCTATTTTTCCCTTTCTTAGCTGACTCTGGTGTACAGATTTTCTGTAACCTATCCAAGTTTTCCTTTCTTCTCCTTCCCTCCCCTCTCCTCTCTTCCTTTCCTCTCCTCTTTACTCAGACAGCTTCAGAAAACCTGCTACGGAGAATCTTTATAGAGAAGAAGTACCTTCTGTCAATCTAATCACACTGATCACAACAAATCACCATTTTCCCCCACAGTTTCATATAACTCAGAACTAGGATACAGTCCATGATTTCTGTGCTTGTAAAGCAGAAGTATCTAATTAAAAATTGCTAGAATATAGCTTTCAGTTAAACATAATTAGACTTGTTACTGCTTTTCAGTATTTTCAGAAAATTAAGTTATATTTTCCAAGATGTTTGATTAACTCCTAAGTTCTTGTGGGAAAAATGCAGTTTTATATGGTGACTGGTTTTAAAGAGAATTTTTCATAATATTTTCTTTGAAAATACCCATATTGAATCAGTAAATCCTTGGGGGAAATTGACAAATGCTGCAGATACATATTGTGAAGTGCTTAAGTAATATTGAAAGCTCAACAAGGTATATAAAGCTCTAAAATAAGAAAAGTTGTTAAATGTCTGAATGGAGAGGGATAAAGGAAGTATGAAACATAAATTCACCTGTTTAAATTTCATTGCTACTTAGAATAAAAGTAATGACATCCAGAAAATATTGAATTTCTTATAAGAACACATCAATGCTTCTCAAATACTGATCAACCTAAGTAGAATTTGTAACACATGAATATCTGCTCCTTAAATATTAGAAAAAAATATCCGAACAAATTAAAAGACTTTTAGGTGCCTATTTGAAAGTGAGACATATGACTCTTTCCAAGAGCTTTCCTAGGAAAAATGATAAAAATCAAGTTTTAAATTTATCTCTTCCTCTCTCTCTTTGTTTTTTTTTGGGAAACATATCTTCAAAAAGGTATAGCCTAGGGTTGCCAAGTCTTTTGTTGCCGTGTTTATTGCAGGGAAAGGTATCTCAAGTCACCTGTTTTAACTCAAATTAGGACAGATGAAGCTTATTCATCTCTTCATCATGACATAAAATTAGCTGGCAATCGATGAACCATGCACCAGGATTACTATCAGCAATCCATTGAATAAAACACAACCCTAGACACTTAAAAAATGTTAGTAAACATCTACACTTTTCTGAATACCCTTCAATACTGAACACCTTTCAGCAATTAATCTCAAAACATTCTACTCTTCCTTTGTCCCTTTCCTGCTCCCCCATATTTAGTCACATCATATGACCCAGAAGTGAAGACACTGCTGAAAACAGAGGTTCTGCTTATGCCTCCCACATCTCTGAAGACTGGACACAGATACTATTTTAATAGTTTAGGGGTATGGAGACCTTTGATTTAGGTTCATCCTACAATAGGATTGAACAAAATGACACATCTTCCACAAAATGCAGAACATTTTTCCACAAGCAGTAGTATTTATTTTAGCAAGCACATCTTGTTTCCTGAACATGTACTTATTGCATGAATATGCCCAGTTCAGTTATTTATGCATTGGTAGGTCAGTTATTTATACATCGGTGTCTTGTACCATTTGTAATGTCCTGGGTTATCTTGTTTAACTTCCAGGTGCTGCTCCTAAATAAGCAGATTAAGGTCTCTCAGATCCTGTGCTGTATTTACCATTGTCACTCAGATACCCTTTGACAATGACGGCACTAGACATGTATGCATGTGTCACTAGACACCCAAAACCATATAATTTATTTAGCATTAGCACTTGATTATTTAGCACATATCTGTTCTTCCACCTGTTTTCAGTCACTCTACTATTTTTCTTATCATATTGTCTACAAGCATTTTCTGCTTGCTATTTGTAAAGAATACCTGCTCTTTCTGCTACTTTTCTATATAGTTACCTTTTGGATTCTGTTTTGATTAGCCTCTATCACAGAGGATATGAGAGTAAGGTACCACTTAGAGAAATGAGTAACTTCAAAAAGTCATCATCCACTTTATACAATTTCTATAGAAAAAAAAGGATTTCCATTGTGCAAAGGAAATTACTTGAAAGCTGTTTTCACTATATCAAGGTGGGATTTTTTTCTTTTTGAACTTTATCTTGCTTTATTTCTGTCACTCCTATTAAATGGATTGAAAAGAGTAGGAAAATACTGATTGAAAAGTCCATTCTGTCCTTTATCACAAATCACAATCTCTCACATCTGTAAGCCTTCAAATATTGTTGTCTGTGGTGTTCTTTTTTAATCTACATATTGTGAATTGCCTCTGCCTGGGAAAATAACTTCTCTTATGGCCAACTTACACTGAAGCCTTGCTCTTGCTCTCAGAACTGATCTAATTATTTAAATATACTGACGTACGGTTGAATTGGGTGTAGGGGCAAGGTTTCAGTAGCAAGGGTGGGCTCTGTGAGAAGAGGCTGGGGCCGCCCTGTGCTGGACACAGACAGTTCCAGTTGATTCCAGCAGACCGACCACAGGGAATGGCTGAGTCCTGTAAACATGGGTCTGTGTGGGAAGACTTATTTGGGAATGGGCAAAGAGTTGCATAAGCAGTGAGGCATGATAATTAAAAAAAAAAAAATTAGGAGCAACCATGTGAACAGCAAGGTCAGAGAAGAAGGAGGAGGAGGAAGAGGAGGTGCTCCAGGTTCCAGGTTGCATGACAGAGAAGCGGGGTGGGGATGTGGCCGCCAGACAAGGTTAACCCAACAGAAACAATAAATAATTTTAAAAAAGGATCAGAAATGGCATAAGAAGTTTGTAGTTTTGAAAAGTTATGGAAATCCATAACTTTTTTTTTTTTTTGTGAATTATGATATTTATCTTCACGAGTAACAGTTAGATGGACCCCTGCTTTCCTGGAGATGGGTGAACACCTGCCTGCTCATGAAAGTGGTGAATGAATTCCTTGTTTTGTTTGCTTGAGCATACAGCTTTTCCGTTACCTACCTCTCCACAAGTTTTCTCATTTTTACCCTTCTGTTTCTCTTCCTCATCCAGCTGTGGGGAGAGTGAGCAAGTGGCTGTGTGAGGCTTATTACCTGCAGGGTAAACTCAAAATTTCACATATCAATTGATATAATGATAAATTTTCACAATATGTATCACCTGTATATTTTTATTTTTGAACAAAAGAGATAAGATTCATGTTTCTAAGTTAAAAGTCTAGCAGTTTGTCTTAATAGTTATCTAGTTTCATTTTATAATTTATGGAAGGAAGTGCGATCACCATGCGGCAATTTGTCCTTCCTAAATCATTAGGTAATTTACATTCTTTATGTACTTCACTTCTTTTTAGTGTAATGGGAATTTGGATCATTATTTTAAACTTAATTGTTCAAAGTTTAAAGTTATACAAAACAAAAAAAACCCAATATGCTTTGCACATTAATTTTGGAAAGGGAAGGGAAAGAAGGTGAAGAGCCAGTACCAAAGACAGTGGTGTTGCAGCTGTAAATACGGTATGCCTATTTTATGCAGTAATCCTAAAACTGAAAGATGAAATCATAGGTTGTGTTTCTAGCTACTCATAGGATTCATGAAGAGAATTGAGCACTTTTAGTTGGGACTTCCACAGTCTACTGTACAAATGAAAAGCTGGTCTAAAGAAATACAGGGACACAATCTTTCCCACTGAGTCAGAAGTAGGAATCAAACCTCTGTCTACTATCAGATGAGTACTTTGACTCCTCAATAAGAAAAGAAAAGGAAATTAAATTTAAACACAGCAGTATTTTGTCTAAAGCTCTGCTTGTTAAGCATATTCTAAGAATGCCTGGCAGATTAAGTGTGTGATGTGCCTAAGGCAAAGTCTTATTTCTGAGTACATTTAAGGCTTGAGTCTTTTTCCAGAATCTTTTGCTGTTTGGTATGTGAAGTAAAAGAGCATTTAGATCCCTGAGAAAAATATCAATCAAAATCCTAAGTGTTCTCAGAAAACCAAGGTTTTGAGGCTAGGTAATGACTGCACATTCTAGTACCTGTTTTCAGGACAGTCTCTTAGGTGTAGATACCTGCAATTCCATTTTAATGCCTCCTAGTGAGGCAGACAAAATTTTCAAATGAGATATACAGGAAGGAGGTACATAGTCAATTTAGAGAATATTAAATGCAAAACAATTTTCCTGGAATTTTGCTCTTCTTTTGTCGCTGCCGGGGCACTGCCCGATCTCAAGCTGCCCGGTGGCTTGAGTGCGACCTTCTACGCTTGGCTCTCAGCCGAGACCTCTGCAGCCGTCGGGCTGAGCAGATTCTGGTCTCCTTAGCAGCAGCAGCACAAGCAGGTGCAGCTCATCCGAGGGAGCTGGCAGTGTCGATGGTAACAAAGTAACAGCGCGGCGATGAAGGAGCGGGAGGACTCAAAGTAGCAGCAACTCCAGTTTATTGCACTGAAGGGGGGTGCTACAAAGAGCCAGAATCTGAGGGCGAGCAGGGGTTTAAAAGGGGCGAGAAAAGGGGCAGTCCAAGGGGCGGAACAAGGGAATAAACCAATGGGGGCACAAGACGTAACCGGGGAACATCCAATGGAGCAACAGAGAGGTGGAATACATTAACTTAACCAATCAACAGAACCTGGTAACAGACCCTTCGGGTAACTTATGAATATTAAAACAACTGTGAGGGGACGGGGGAGGAGATGGAACCTGATTGACAACCCTGAGTGGCGGGAAACTATCACTGCCTGCCTTCCCCATCCCCCTCAGACTCACTGTTCTGAGGGGAATAATTTGACCACCTAGTTTCTTCATTTAACCACAGGGAGAAGGCAGGAGTGGCCGATTGACCCTCCCTCTCAGTGACCACAGCCACAGGCTGGGCCATCCTGACATTCTTTTATATGATTTCCTCTTTCATTTGGTTTTGTGACTTTTATTCTACATCTCAATATTGTACAATAACTACCGAATGTCTAGACAAGCAGGTGTGCTGCCTCATGTTCATGAAATACCCTTGGACTAACTTGTTTTCTAAACTACCATACATTTATAGTTTTTTATTTTATAAATTCATAAATTTAATAGTATATCATTAAACTTATTAATGTATAATATATATACTTAATTTAGCAATTATAGTAATGAAACAACAATCTGGTGCTATAATGTTCTCATTTATGGCTGAATTTGAGTTTATCGAGAAAGTAACTCCTAATCAAATAGAAAAATATGAAAACTGGATGATATGTTATAACTAGAGGGAAATTTGAAATAAAAGTCACTCTCAAGCAGAAACAGTATAATTCAGAGGATCATTTTAAGGTCATGTAAATTCTTAAGAAAATAAGTATAATATGAAGATTCTCGGTACTTAATAGCCTGCAGGGAGACAGCTTGAAGAGGAAAATTAAGATAAAAATTTCAGAGTAACATATAGAAAAAAGTTATTTTAATATACGCTTTTTTATCTGAGTTAGTATTTATTTTGGATTAAGATGCATTTGTTTCATTGTTGCCAAATACATTCAGAAGCAGATTACCTATTACCTCCTTCAAAACCACTGACACTATAAAGTATTTTAGTACTAGTTTTGACTTTTGGCTGATAGTCTGAAAGGACTTAGTGAAGCCTAGCATGCTATCAGCCAAATTTGTGATAACATAGCTATTAAAACTAATACATCTATAAATATTTTCAGATTCTGGATTGTGTGAAACCTCACAAAGAACAAACTTGTGATTATCTAACTAAATATATATGAGGGGTAACTGTGGCGGTCATCCAGCCA
>VZTJ01002045.1:279937-295573 GCA_013397795.1 Orthonyx spaldingii | reverse complement strand
GTGAGAGCCGCCGGGAGCCCCCGCGCCGCGCTGGGGCGGGTTCTGGGTGAGCGGGCTGAGGGCAGGACTGGGTAGGGCCCGGCAGGGTGGCCTGGCCTCACCCCGGGTCCCCGCCCTGAGGATCAGCCGACTCTGAGGGGAACCCGTTGGGAGGGAAGGTCTTTGTTTCCAGGTTCTTCAGTTCCTGTTAGGAGCATTGTACAAGTGTTGTCTTCCTACTGCATGGGATTTGCGGGGGAGGGTGGTCTTTAGTTGGAGTCACTAAGGTGCAACTTACTTCTACACGCTTGACCCGTAGGGTTTGGAAAAATCCTTCTATATAAGTGTTTATACTTCTGTCAGTTGTAGGTCAGAGAAGAATAATTTGTTATTAGTAATCAGGATGGGATTCTTGGGACTGCCCTGTGCAGGGTCAGGAGTTGGACTTTGATACTCCTGCTGGCTCCGTTCCAGTTCAGGGTATATTATGATGATTTCCTCTAACATATTTATCTAAAGAAGGGTGTTAATGAGTAGAGAAGTGCTTTATGATAAATGTAACATTTTTGTCAAACTATTGCGTCTCCTTATAATGTTATAGAATTGATTGCCTCATTTTTAAGGAATATCTTAGTGTTGAGCACTCCTGGGTTCTTCAAATATGTTCTGAATTATGGGGATTTTTTTTTCCCCAGCAGTGCTGAAAATGAAATGTTGAGGTTGGTTCCATCTCTGGTGTTCATTCTACTGCCACAAGTTTTGAAATCTGAAACAAGTTGATGCTTAGTGTAGAAAACAGGATGTGGAGGGGATGGAGGCAGTTTGTACATCTGAAAGAAGTCCTGCAATTAGTGTGAGGAAGGACTGGTGAGCTGAGGGTCTTCACCAGCCTGGACATGCTAAGTGCTTAAAATTGTGTGTACTAGGTGGTTGAAGTTAGTGAATTATGGTAACATGACTGTCAAAAGCTTCTGTGAATGCCTTCTGGAATCTTACTGAAGTATCACATCACTTGCGTGGTGTTATGAAAAGCAGTGCAGATGTTGCATCAAATTTAAAAACCTTTAAGACTGGGGGAAAAAAACCCCAACAATGTTGCTCTGTCTTAATTTTCAGATGGTGTTATCAGAAAAAGTGAACCAGCTGATGGAGTGGGCCAGCAAAAGATCCGTTATCCGAATGAACGGAGACAAATTCCGGCGCCTGGTGAAGGCACCTCCCAGAAACTACTCAGTGATTGTGATGTTCACTGCTCTTCAGCCTCACAGACAATGCGTTGTGTGCAAGTATGAGCTCCTTTTAGTCCTAAATTGGAACTTGAAAGTCATCTTATGCTTTGTAGGAAACTCAATTTAGGAATGGGGTTGAACTTTCACACACGTGGGAGGAATATACATGGGCAAGTTATAGTAGGAGTGTCTTAGGAGTGTTATAGTAGGAGTTTAATGTGTGTGTAATGTGCATGTGAGAAAGCAACTTAATCCTTAGTTTTATCTCCCTCCTAAACTAATCCCTGCTGTGCAGAAACAGTGTTTACTTTGATGGGCTTCTGGAGAAAGACACAGTGAAAGCTCTGTGAGCTGCTGAAGAAATGTTTGTACAATTATTGCTCTTAATTAGAAGTTGCTCTTAATTAATATGTTGCTTGGCATTTATTTACAGTTATAATATCCTGCATCCTTAACTATATTATGGCTCTTATGTATTAATCCAGAGGTGGCAGAGGTCTGTGAGGGTGAATTTAATACCTGGTCCGTTGAAATTATTGGTTTCCCACCCTCTGACATGGGAAAAAGGGCACACCTGGCCACATTTTGGTGCTCTATGGACTGGCAAATTGTGAGCAGCTGGGTTCCATTTTAATTTCAATTAGAAATTACCCCTGCCTGTGTTTGTGGACTCAGCAAGCCTTGCCCTTGCATTTAAAAAAAGGAGGTGCTGAATTTTTCACTTGATAGTAGCTGAGTGTCTGTGCTTCAATGGTTTCATTAACACTTAAACTTTCTTTGTAGCCCTAGAAAATCAATGGGTTGGGTGGGCACAGCTCCCTCAGCTGCTTTATCACTTGTGCTGTGAACAAACTCATGATGCAGCATCTCACTTGGTGTGTTTTCCAGGCAAGCTGATGAGGAGTACCAGATCCTGGCAAACTCCTGGAGGTATTCCAGTGCATTTACCAACAAGATTTTTTTTGCTATGGTGGATTTTGACGAAGGCTCAGATGTGTTTCAGATGTAAACGTCTTTTGCTCTTCTAACATTGTTTTTAACTTGAGGTTTTGGGCAAGAAGGTGAAGATGTTAAGTAATTTAGTGATACTCTGAATAAAGGCATGAAAAGTTAAAAGCTGTCACTTGGAAGAAAGATGGCCTGAGCATGTTGGTAGGAATATTAACAGAACTGACAGATGTGGAATAGGTACAAGGAGTGAATTGGTTTCTTTGACTTTTTTCCCTGAGTTTGTCTCCTGTAATAACTTATGGTGTAATTCTTAATGGAATTCTTCTGTGGTGCATGAAGAGGCAAGATAGGAAGCACTGATGTCATTAGGAACAGCTATTACAGTTTTTAGATTACTAGAGAATGATAGATTAGGCTTTTGGTATGGGTTAACTAATTTCGAGTATCCAGCCATTTTTCTCTTCTGTTAACATTGTGTGACCATGTTTTTTTCTCAAGCTGTGAGAACATTCCATGTGCACTTGCAATTGTAGGTCACACTAATAGTTTTTTGTAGTCTTGCAGATGTTAACTTTTTTTTTTAAGAGCTGCTGATCTCTGTTTAACAGCTACACAGTTTAGGCAGTGATACTTTATTAAATGGAAGCTTTTGAACTGGAGAGTTGAAGAGGGATGTCTTTTTGTTGCCCCTGTTAATTTTTTCCTTAGTGTTACATTCAAATGCATTCATCAAGCTATGGCGTTTCTAGATTTTAGAATCACATATTGCTATTTTGCAGATTTATTTATCAGAAGTAGTATTTAGAGAAGAAACAGATGCAAAAAAATGTGCATGAAATACAGAAATGCAAGCTGTGTGCTGTCTTTTTTTTAAGTCATGGCTGATGAAATCAAAAAGCTAATTTTTCTGGTTTAGTAACAATATTGCAAGATAGAAATGGGGTAGAATTGTGTTATTAAATGGCTCTATCCTCTGTGCCCTCCCTGCCTGTAGCTGAACATGAACTCTGCCCCCACCTTCATGAACTTCCCGGCCAAGGGGAAGCCCAAGCGGGGGGACACCTACGAGCTGCAGGTGCGCGGCTTCGCGGCCGAGCAGCTGGCACGGTGGGTGGCTGACAGGACAGACGTCCACGTGAGTACAGACAGACACCTTCCCTCACACCCCTGGGCAGGGCCACTGGGAAATGTCACCTGTGATCTGTGGCTCCTGGGCTGCTGTAAACAGCTCAGCTACAAAATCTACTTCAGCCACACGACTGCGCCTGTAAATTTCCTTGCAGACTCTGTGCTGGTATTTTGTGTAATGCTGTGTTTGAGAAGATGGTAAAACTCATCTCCTTCCTTCTCACTCTTCTGTTCCTGTGGAAGAAAAACAATCTCTAAATTACTGAATAGGGTAAAGTTGTGTAACACTGAAGTTACAGTATTGGTTGAAGAAGCATTGCTTACTTCCCAAGTCAGATTTATTATATAGAAAACCCATGTGTGCAATATTTTGTTCACTCAATATGTTGTGGGTTTTTTAAGCAGGAGTACAGGTGTAATGTCTAATCCTACTGAGAGAAAATAATTCCACTGTCCTCTGTTCAGATCCGTGTGATAAGGCCACCAAACTATGCTGGACCCTTGATGCTGGGGCTGCTGCTGGCTGTCATCGGAGGCCTCGTGTATTTGCGGGGCAGCAACCTCGATTTCCTCTACAACAAAACTGGCTGGGCCTTTGCTGCTCTGGTGAGTAATCATGACCCTTGTCTGCCTGTTGCATTGAGTTTTGTAGCAATTCAAGTTTTTAAAAACTTCTGGATTTCAAGATTCTTAAAGCTGGTAGGGGAAAATGAGGTGCAGCTAATTTTACTTTTTGGTAGAGTGGTAACATTATATGATCTCAGTCCTTTCAGCTCATTGAATGGTTGATTAGATGCCTTTTGTACAAATATAAGTAGGACAATACCTAGTCTGTACTCCTGTTAAGAACACAATATTTTGTATTCCAAATCAATACATTTTGGTATGAAGTGAAAAGATATCAGGCTAAATGAAAAATAAAAAAGAATCCTTATTAAATAGCATTTCTTCTTTCCTTTTCAGTGTTTTGTGTTAGCAATGACGTCAGGCCAGATGTGGAACCACATTAGAGGCCCCCCCTATGCTCATAAGAATCCCCACACGGGACAAGTGGTGAGCCTTGCCTTCATTTTCCTTTCTGCATTTCTGTTCTATTTCTGCAAAATAAGGCTGATACTAAGAGACAAGTCAGGGTGCAAATTCTGCTTTTGGCTTCTCTCTTTGTGAGTGAGACCAACCTCTCCTCAGTGAGCAAGGCAAATCAGCATGTTTTGTATATATTTTGTATCTCCAATGGTGAAGGGATGTGATAGTTCTAAGTTGCCTACAGCACAATAAAGGTGTTTATGTTGAGTCTCACATGCTAAAAATCCTATTGCTGAGCCTGGCAATTATGTTTCAACCTGGTCTTGTTACTCATACTCTCATCTCATGACTTCCATATAAAAACATCTTTTCTCAAGATTCTTGAGGTAAATTAATATCTAGTGACCTCAGAGTTATGAAATCTCTTTCTTGGGAAAAATCTCTTTTTAACATTATTTGAAATACACTGCTGTGTTCATAACATAGAATGAGATGCACTGTACAAGTAGTCACAGTTTTGAGAGCATTGCATCTGCTCAGGTGCTTACACATCACATATTGGCTTTTCTCATGTTTTTACTCAGGGAATTTGGTGAAAGTCCCTTTGTGCCTGGTTAGATGAGTCAGGCCCTCTGTATTCTGTAGAAAGTGGATGAAACTTTTTTTTCCTACGGAGATGCAACATCACAACTATAATAGGGTGTCCATAGGGATTAAAAATGGTATTCTTTCACAAATTTTAATTTTTCTTTTAACCCAGAAGTGAAAAAGATTTCAAATGCTTGGTTCTGGAGCCAAGTGAGTCGGGTTCATACACAGGCTGAGGGGATTGCCCCTAAGCTGAGCAGCAATGTACACAACCCAAGAATCTCAGTGGGGGAGTGGATTAGATTTGGATCACATTTGGATGCAGGAGGGCCTAATCCTGTGGTGTTTTGCCCAGCTGGACTGAGAGTCTGGACCACGAAGGTTGTAGCTGCACTTGCACTCACTGTAATCTGGATGGTACTTGAGGCTGATTGTGCATGGTAATAGAAGAAGGATCTTTGATTCTGTTGCAGCTCCCCAAAAATCAGTGACCAACAGCTGAAATCGTTCGTACTCCAACTTGTGCTGTCTCCTGAAAAAGCCAAAGCAAACCCCAGTCCCAGGCTCTGGAGCTGTTGTTGATCACATCAAAGCTGACTCTGCTCTTTTCTAAATTTAATTACTCTTTGTCTCTTACAGAATTACATCCATGGAAGCAGCCAAGCCCAGTTTGTGGCAGAAACACACATAGTTCTGCTGTTCAGTATCCTTCCTGTGAGAACGTGGCTGGGGACAGTTTTTTGGTCAGCAAATGCTGCTGCCTTTTCTGTGGTGCTTTGTCCTGGCTGTAATTGCCACTAACACCGATGCAGCAGCTTGTAAAACCTTCCTGCACTGGCAGCTGTGCTTTTCCTGTGCCTCTGATCTTTAAGTTGAATAGAAAAATATTTACTGCTTTCTCACCTCCTTTTTTAAGTATCACACTGAATACAGCATTAACATTGTGGATCTTTGTGGAACCAGAAGATTCTTCAGGATACTCCCTGTTCCTCTGTGCATGTCTCTTTCCAGTGTCACTTATTTCTTGCTTTGGTGTTGAATTCATTCCTCTCTTACGGATCTTTTATTTCTTTGTTTACCTTCCTGTAATCTTACCACTTTTTTGTGCTAATGATGCTGGATTTTGCCATGCTATGAAGAAAGGCAAGTGGAAACTTGCAGACTGAGAGCTTTTACCCTTCTCACTTGTACAAAAGATATTTCTTTGGGGTCATAAGAATACCTTAAAATTCAATGTTCTGTTTTTCTATTCCCACATGTATGTTTTTGATACATGTGGGAATGTATCATTTGTAACTTTAGTCATTTCTGGCTGGAGCTTTTCTTCTGTGTCTTGTCACCTGTATCAGCATTCCTTTATTTTTTATTCAGGATTTTTTCTTGTATTTAATTTTTTAAACTTAAACCAGGCACTTAGAGGGGAGCTTCTGATCTTTTTCTGTTACTCCACTTCTGATTCACTCGGTCAAATTCACAATAGAAACTTTTTGTTGATGTTTATTTCTGTTATTGCTATCTATCACATTGTATACCCAACCCACCAGTTTCTGGAGACATTTCGGGTTATTAATTTTGGTGAGGTTTCTGTGGGTTCAAGTCACTTTGCTCCTGTGCTGAAGGTGGGCTGTGTCTGAAATGGAAAGATTCCTGATGGTCCTGATGCAGTCAATGAGAAATATTTTTCCTTTTGGGAGGAGACTTGGATTTGGACATTGTAGTGAAAAGGAATGAGATCTTTGGGAATTCTGTCTTTTGTTCCACTGGATTCACTATTTTGCTTTGCTAGGATTCATTCTTGGCAAATGTCAGGCCTTTTGTGTTGTCTCTGCTTCTTTAATTTTGCGATCTTTAATTTTTTTTTTAATTTGAAGAATTAGAAAAGAAATATTGCCACTTGAAAGACAGCCTGTTGGATTAAATACTGCATGTGTTTTATTTGTTCTGTTGAATGAGTGAATGCAGAAGCTGAATTCCTTTAGGGATTTTCCAGCAGAGTAGAACAGCAGTAGGAGTGGACCAAGCTCTCTGGGAAGGAATGCTGCTTCATTACAAGCTGAGATAATAAATGCATGTTTTTAATTTTGCCTGAAGACTTTCCAGCTTATATTTTAAACTTGGCATTTATTTTCTTTTACAAGTTTACACTATGAATGTCTTTCAGTTGGTTTTTTTCCCCCATAGTTGCTGATTTGGCTGGGAAGTCTTTGATTTTTCAGTGAGTTTTAATGCCCCAGATATGGTGTGGGAGCTGAATTGAGGAGATGAGGAGTGAGTGTGTTGTTTTGAGTCCATTGTATTTTGCTGGTTGAGCCTTAAACAGCATTTGTAGATGGTGGAGTTACTTTAGGAATGGTGCTTCTCCATGAAGCTGCTACTTCTGACATGGATGTGGGGAAAAGAAAAAGTAAGTACAAAGGCTTCTTCAGTAAGGGTGTTTGATCCACCATTTAACAGAAACACTTTGCTCTGGGGGTTTTGTACACTTCCCACCTCTAAGCACAGAAGAATAATTTAGATTTTTAACAGTTTTCAGAGTTGCTTAGCAAACTGCAAGATAAGCTCAAAACCTTTTGGCAGATGGAGAGAGATAAAGATGCTTTGCAGCATTTTGCTAGTAAGAGGGAGAAGAAGGGACGTTTTCTCAAGCGTTTGTATAAAATTGATGTCCAGAAGGAATTTGGAAGAAAATCTGTGTTATTTTAGTATTTCTCAATGGCACAAATAGGGGCCTCATCTGACCAAACCTGTAAATATTGCAGAAAGCTTTGAAAACTGAGTCACTGTGACATTTCCAGGGGCAGCTGTGACATTACAGCCTCTCCCTGTGCATCTCTTGCAGTTATGTGCATTGCTGGCATTGGCCTGGTGGTGCTGTTCTTCAGCTGGCTGCTGTCTGTCTTCAGATCCAAATACCACGGCTACCCCTACAGGTACTGCTCTCCTGGCTGCAGGAAATACTCTTTTAAAAATGCTCCATTGGTTTCTCAGAGTAGCAATATTGGTCAATAAAGTCACCAGAAATAAAAGTATTTCATGGATGTGGTGCTTTTTCTATCTAGCCAAAGGAAAGATCGTGGAACTCTCCTTTTCACTCTGTTGCATATTATAAAATGCTTCTGTTTTCATAATGAAATCTCAGCCAGTTTATACTGCCAACAAATGTATTTTTCCCCCTAATTTCTCTCTTCCATATTCATACATCTTCATTATTAATCCTTGTTTGTGGGAACAGGGAGGATGCCTGATGCTGTAAGGCTGCCTACATTTTGGGATTGCTTGTGTAAGGAGTCTAATACTATTAGCTGGCCACTTTATATCCATGTATGACTGATAACAGATGTATTAGCTGTGTTTGCTAGCTTTTATGCATTTTGAAGCAATAAATAGATGTTGAAGGACCAGTTTCTAATGATTTCACCATCAGCAATGAGCTGAATTTGTCTATAAAGCTAATCCCATAGAGAGATATTATGCCCTCTCTATGAGAAATGTGCTCTTATTTTAAAATATCTAAATAGTAAAACTTGTTATTTTATGAAGACTTTTCTCAAGAGCAGAAGACAGCTGAAATGATTCCCTGTTTGATAACTGGTCAGCTTTTATTCTGGTCTCTGCAATGGTCTTAGGTACTCTGCTGACTTTATTGTAGGGAAGATGTGGTTGTCTTTGGTTTTAAGTTATTAGAAACTCATTCTTAAATGGCTCCACAGCTGCTTTTGTTGTAGCAGCATCAGGCCCAGTTTCTCATTCTGATTTTCTTGGCATTTACAAAAGCTGAATGCAATGTTGCACACCTTTGTTTCTTAGACAATTAACAAGAATGTTTGTTTGTTATTTTGCTCTTTACAGTTTCCTAATGAGCTAAAGGATTCTGGAGTCTCTAACATCAGGAAGGTGGTGGATCTGGAGTTGGCTGTGGTGGAGTGAGGAGGTCAATGTGTGTGGTTCATGCTACCTCTGCTTACCCTGACCGAGAAGTTAAACACTGAACCAAAGACAACGTGTAGTGCCTTAAACACAGCAAGCATTTGCTCTGAAGGACACAGAGCATTAAGATGCAATCTCTCTTTCATAAGCTTTACATCTTCTTAAGCAACTCTGCTAGTGAAATTCAGAATGTAGTGCTTAGAACTCCATTTCCATGGACTAACTAGAAATGGTACTTTCAATTCACCCGGATAATCTGTTTATCATATTTCTTTTTCCCTTGAATTATCACCTTATTTCCTTTTTGTGCATAGCAGGTGACAGCAGCTTCTCTGTCATGCCTTTTCATGCTTGAGGAAACAGCTTCATGTACCTGGAAATCTTTTCCTTCAGCCTGTGTGCAATCCTTGGAGCATGCTCCATATTCCAGTGTGGAATGTGCGTATCCTAGAGCTGTATCTCATTTTTGAGAAGAGTTCTTAACTGCTGTATGGTGCAAGAGGTTGTTTCACAGGTGAAGGGGGAGTTTTCAGCATGTAGAACAGAGTTATTAATTAATTAAATCTTTCTTTGCCAAATGCTGAAACTGCAACGTTTAAGTTGTAAACTTTGACTCACAGCTGGAAAAAAAAATTCTTAGACTGGCCAACATTCACACTCTCAAAAATACGGACCAAAAGTACAAAGGTGATGTGTTAACACCTGTCTGTGTGTGGCATGCATTCAGAGTTGCTCATTGGCTTTCAAGTTACTGCCTAGAGCCCTGGCAAACCAACAGATACCAGATTTGTGGTCACTCTATAAGTTCTTGCATTCTCCACTTGTTTTCTCCACGTTTTTATCCTTTGGGCAGAGATCTCTACTCCCAGGATAAATGTTGTTACCCCAGGACACATCTGATGGCCTTGCAACTGAATGCATGTGCTGCTTGCTCTCTCCTTTTGTTCTCTCACCTCACAAAGATACTTTGCCTTAAGAATTCCTGAGTGGAAGACATTGTGCCTCAGCCCAAACTGTTGTGCAGTTCAGCAGTTGTACTACAGGAAATCTTTGCAGCCTGATTCAGCAACACTTCCTTCCGTAGGCTGTGGTGGCCTTAGAGGTTTGCAAGTCAGAGAGACTTCTGTCTCCTGTTTCTGCCTCTCCCCCTCTCTCTGAAGGGGTTACAGAATCTGGATGTTTGAAATTGTATCTCAGAAAGGATTGTATCACTCCAAGTAGAATGTTGTTCTTGTGCAGTTTTGCTAAATTAATACACATCTCAAGTGCCTTAACTTCACTAATTTAGTTGTTTGATGTTTCAGCTCGTTGAGATGCATTTTTCTATGCCATATAGACTGATAAGCCTTAGTGGAAGGGATAAACTGTGTGCCTGACTGGATTTTGGACAAGTTTCAATAAAACTTTTTAGTCTAATCCATGCTCCTGTGTCTTTTGCACTTTGACATAAAACAAGCCACCCTCTTTTCTTCCACTATTATTCCAACATGTTAATCATAGCCTGTCTGCAGAGAGTAAATAACCTGGGTATGGGTGAGTAAACTGGGTGTGTTTATGTGGGGAATTACAGCCCAGAATGTCAGCACTAGAGAGCTGCTCGTGGAGCCGCCTGAGAGCATAAAGATTCCATGGTTTTGGCTTGTCTTTGACAGCTGTTGTGCAGTGAAAATCTTGGATTCCTGGAGTTCTAGACAGATCAACTCATAGTGTTTCTGGAGGTGGAATCTTGTTAGCACTGTAGATTTGCCTGGAACAACTCAGCACTGCTGTACTTGTGGCTTGTTTTCCTGCCCAGTTGGTAAAATGCTTCCCATAAACTTTTTCAGATACAATTTATTCTGTCCCTCTAAAACCATCCAGTCCCATATTGACTAAGTTTAAACAGTGGCACCTCATGCAGGTGGATGGTGGAGTCACTTTTGCCTTCCAGTTGAGGAGGCCAAGATGTTGAGAGTTTGGGATTTTCCTCTTTTCCTTTTTTTTTTCCATGCTGACATACAAGATGAAAATAATGCTCCTTTTTCCCAAGAGTTTTTGTGCTCTCTATGCTGAAACTGAAGTGCATGGGGGAGAGAACAGACGTGGCAGTGGAGCAGAAGATGGAGTGCTTGCAAGTACCAGTGGCAGGTTTAGAGAGGATGAATTCTGGCAAGGTTTGACTTGTGCAGCAGTTGAGAGGAAAAGGCTGGCTCCAGTTGGTACCCAGGGTGACTCTTGGGACCAGGGGCACTGGCACCTCACTGACTGGTTACTGTAACACGGCTGGGGCCAGCAGAACAAAGGTGGACAAGGCAATGCATTCAAAACCTGCTGTGGGAAAACTGGGAGTTGCAGAGGGCATCTCCTTTAGAAAGTGAATCATAAAATAGCTCAGGAGTGCCCTAAAAGCTCATCTTGGGAGAACACTTGCCATAAAGGGAGGAAATGGTGTATTCTGCAGCTGGAAATGGACCGTGTGGTTTTGTTAATGTGGCTGGCCTCAGTGACTGCTGCTTTTTTCTGCTTTTGAGAAGGAGCTGTGGTGTATTTAGAAGATACTTTGGAATAATAGCTAGATATAATTTTGGGAGCTCTCTGCACTAAGCACAAGGCAAGATAGTAAATTTAAATGGATTAATCTGTGTAATGGTTTGCATTATGAACAATTTACTGGAAGCTCCCGCCTTCAAACCATGCTAGTGTTCAGCAGAGAATGTGATTTTCATGAGGCCCTGGCACACGGTGCCCAGAGCAGCTGTGGCTGCCCCTGGATCCCTGGAAGAGTCTAAGGCCAGGCTGGATGAGGCTTGGAGCAACCTGGGATAGTGGGAAGTGTCCCTGCCCATGGCAAGGATGAGCTTTAATGTCCCTTCCAACACAAACCATCCTGGGATTCTGTGATGGTAGTGCCAAGTGGTCATTCCTGCATTAAGCCTTTTACAGATGCTCCGTGAACACCTGCTCTTGAGGGGCAGAACTGCCCAGTCCTCCAGCATCCTTCAAATGAAAGGTGTGCTCAGCTTTGCATTTNCCTTCCAACACAAACCATCCTGGGATTCTGTGATGGTGGTGCCAAGTGGTCATTCCTACATTAAGCCTTTTACAGATGCTCCGTGAACACCTGCTCTTGAGGGGCTGTGTTCTTGGTGCTCATGCAAATAACCTTAATTAATCCCTTGGCTGGTGATGGCCATGAGGTTAAGATTCAGCCATGAGGGTAAGAACAAGTTCAGCCCCTTGGCAGGCAGTGGGGTGGCCATCCATGCTCAGGGGAAAAAATGAGATAATGGCTGGCTAGAGACTTCAGGAGAAAAATGTAGATGATTTTATGGTCACAGCTACTGGAAGTGTCAGTAAACGTACAGCAACACTTGTTCTGAGCCTTGTTGAAAATCTGCAAAAGCATAGCAGGGATTTTTTGATTCCCAGTAAGTTGGAGGTTTAGAAGTACTGAAGAAAGTCAATTGCGTAACTTTCAGAACTTTTGGAACATCCAAAGAAAATCAGATGTGTGAATGGTTTCTGCTTGTTTGGATATGCTGCCCATGACATCAGGTTATGCCAAATCGTGGTGTCTTGTAGCCAGACTTGGTTGGGAGAGAAGAATGGTCTGTAGTGTTCCTTTAGAAGCTGTTGGCAGTGTTTGTGGTAGTCTGTTTTAAAAAATACCCATTCTATAATAGCAAAACAAACTGAAATCAGATTATTTAAGAAGTTAAAATTTCCAGGTACTTACATCTGCTGTGAGAAGTAATTCTCACAAAGTATTTGGGAAAGTACTGGCACTTGGTTTCTATGTTGGACCTTGGTTTTTGCTGCTTTCTCATGCTGAAAAGGTTTCATTTTCAACTACAAACCACTCCTCAGCTGCCTCCACACCATCCCTTTGAACTTTCCTAAGGGGAACAGAGCAGCAGCAACACCACAAAGAACAAACCCAGGCCTTTGAGCAAGCATCATCCGTTTTCAGTTTTATCATATTTGTCTGAAGAATAGAGAGTCTCATTGCACATAACCTGTTCCACTTAACAGCTCAGATCTTGATCATTCCTACAAAATTAATTTAGGCATAGAGTTTTATTGGTCTGGATTAATTGTGCCACTTTTATCACAGATAATAATGTGAAAGAGATGTATATGGAGTTTGTATTTCTAGGTCAGGAGCACGTCAAGTTATTAAAATATCCTCTTGTCAATTGATAGCTATACATGTCTTTCAGCCATGTTCCTTAAAAGTAGGGTAATACGTACTTAAGAAAACTAATTGCTATCATTATGAAGAGCAACAATGGGTGTGATGAGACTCTGCAGTGGCCCTTGGTCTGTCCTGCAGGCTGAGCTCTGAATCCTGGCTCTGCCAAGCTGTTGGAGCAGGCAGCAGTGTTGGAATGCTGGGAGAAGGGGTTCTGTGTGCTGGGGAAACTTAACTGGGTGCAGGTCTGGTGCATGTGCAGAACGTTTCCCTGCAGATGCACTCAGTATCTGTCTGCACACAGATTTCGGTGGACAGAAAGATTCTGTGCTTCTCCAATCTGTTTTTTTGACAACCTCATGATAATGTCAGGTTTTGTCTTCTGGAGTAATTGCTGGGAGATGGAAGCATTTCCATTTTTACTTTATCTCGACCTTTCCTCACAGCAGGTTTCCTTTTTCATGTGTGGTTTCAGATATAAGTTATGAACTGGAGGCAATTAAATTTGGGTTTTTAAACTGCTTTCAAATACCTTCCCTAAGGAAATAAAGAATAAAATATTACAGAGCAATAGTGATAAATCTATGTTATTCCAAATCAGTCGGATATTAGTCTGTAATGCTGACTAAATCCCTCGGGGAGGAAAATGAATGTTTTGTGTTCTTGTTCTAATCACACAGTTGGAATCCTAATGCAGAGCTAAGATTGGGTAATGCTTCCGGTTCCCTTCATCCCACGGGTGGCAAAACACCTAGAATGGCTTTTTGCAATTTTTAATGGAATTTGTAACAGTCAGTTAATATGGATTTTTGTCTCCTTCTAAAATTGAATGAGAAGGTGATGGTTTGGTCTTCTCCAAGTGCAACATTGGCCAGGAGACAGAGTTTGGTGACAAAGCTGCTGCTAAATCTGCTTTCTGCTATTACTAAGTTCAGCAGATACAGGGTGCAGCTCTTGGGTAAAATGTTACATTCTAAAGCAAATTGTGTAGAATTTCCCTGGGATGTGTAAGCTTGGATGTGCTGAAGTGTGAAAGTGCTGTTGGTTCTCTTATCACAGGATGAAATGGGTGTTAGGGGTGATTTTCTTGGGTATTTCCTCATGTTTCATATGTTGCTTTATGAAACCAGGTAAGAAGGTACATTTTATTTTTTCTTTAGTTTCTGCAGAAAAAGATATTAATTTTCAAAACTGGTTTTCTTTGTAGTAAGGTATTGTCACCTGCTCCGGATTCTGTGTGTACTGGGCTGGCTTTTGGGGTCTGTTTTGTTCTGGTCCTGTGTGGTGACGGAAATTCACACAAAACCTGCTGAGTTCAGTCGTCTTCTCACAAAACCCTGTAACAACTTCCCCTTGAAGAGGGCTCTATTCCAATCCTCCTCCTTTCACAACATTTTAACATCTGACAGGAGTGTAGAAGCTGCTAGTACCAGCAGGGGAAATTGTCTTGGTGTACTTATGTGTAGCTGCCAATGATGCATTTCCTCATCCAGAGAATTTTCTGATTAAAAAGAAAAAGTTGTAGCCAAGCTGGGCTGAAGCTGCCCTGAGCAGGATTTCTTGGGGCTGCTCACATTCAACGGTTGTGTCACTTACCTTATCCCTGTCTTGCTTTGGACTTGGGAAACTCTCCTCCCAAGTTTGCTTCTGGGCTTTTGTCCTGGTGGGTTTGGAGTTGCAGGACTGGTTCCTGCAGAGGATGAGGGTCATGCTGCTGATCCCCACGGAGGAGGAGGGTCATTCTGTTGACCTCTGGAGAGGCTGAGGGTCATTCTGTTGACCTCTGGAGAGGCTGAGGGTCATTCTGGTGATGCCCACAGAACAGGAGCGTCACTCTGGTGATCCTTGCAGAGGAGGAGGGTTGCTCTGCTGATCCCCATGGAGAAAGAGGATCCTTCTGGTGATCCTCATGGCATAGGAGAGTTGTTCTGGTGAATATAATGGAATAGGAGAGTTGTTCTGGTGATCCCTGCAGAGTAGGATGGTGGTTCTGGTGATCCTCATGGAGTAGGAGGGTCGTTGTGGTGCTGTTGCTACGAGTTTGGGCATCTGCTCTGTGTTACTGTTTGTAAGAGTGATGTGTCTAAATGCTGTGATGAACCTGCTGTGGTTGAATCCAGGTTGCAGAGTCACCCAACGCCGCAGTTCTCCTGCGATGAATTGGTGCCTGTTGCTGGTGTGACAGCAGCTCCTATCCTGGTGTGACACCAGCACCTGTTCCATGCTGTCCATCCCTGGTGTGACCCCAGCTCCTGTCTCTGCTGTCCATCCCCCAGTGTGGCACCAGCTCCTGTCCTTGGCGTCACGCCAGCGCCTGTCCCCTGCTGTCCATCCCCGGATATGACTCTGGCTGCCATCCCCAGCGTGACCCCAGCTCTGTCCCCGCTGTCCCTCCCCGGGCTGTGTCAGCGCTCGGCTCCCGCCGCCATGGCCGCAGCCGCGCTTGGCGCCCCCTGCCGGGCACAGGTGTCAGTGCACTTTGTTACGAAATGATGTCACGGGCCTCGGTCCATGACATCAGCGTGACGTCAGCCCCGCCCCAGCCAATCAGCGCGAGGAAGGTTGGGACGGTGACGTAAACTGCCCTAGCAACAGTCGGCGCGGCGCCGCCCAATCAGAAAATAGCTGTGGGCGGCC